>JAOTAV010068245.1:0-13856 GCA_026546445.1 Cyclargus thomasi | reverse complement strand
TATGTCCGTCTCCTGGCTCTAAGCTACCTCCCTACCAATTTTCAACCAAATCTGTTCTGCCGTTCTTGAGTTATAAGCGGTGTAACTAACACGACTTTCTTTTATATATATAGATTTCAATAATTGCTAATTGTCATCCTTATTTCTTTTTCTTGTTGTAAAATAATAAATTGATTTACCATAAATGACACAAACTATACATAAAAGAAAAGCCTTAAAAACTTATGTGCAATGTATATATTTTGTACTTTACAATATAAAATTATTACATATTCAGTCCTAATACATAATATTATTTACATTACAATTTGTGATGATTGTAGTTTAACTTGATGTCCTTTACAAAGAACTGTAGAACCATATGCCACAACATACTATTGGCAGTACCCTCAAGTAATAATGGAAATGAAATATATTAATATGGTGTGCACTGGTTTACATTAACAAAACCTATGTCTAAAATTCTGGCCAAAGACAAAAGAAACAACATAGCTTACACACTAATCAAACTACACAGTAAAATATTATCGTTAAAACAATAGTAACAGGAATATAACATAATGTGAATTTTGCCTTCAAGAATAACAATTTTAAATAACTTTCCTAAATGCCCAAGGTAAAAAGGGGGGATTCCTTACTTTCTACTTTTAAACAGCAAATACAAAGAATCAGACTCAACTGAATGTTTCCGTTGTACTCTACAACATCATTTTGTTTATCAGTGTAGGATCCAACATAAATCATTCGTTCGAGTCTCAATTCACTCGCGAAGTACAGCTCCTGATTTGTTTCATCAAAACTTGAAATTAAACACACCAACTTGATTTTTTCGTGACAACTTTAAGTCACTCTAATGCATTAAAAGCACTCGGTTCGAAAAACTACCACTCATACTACACTACTCTTTTGGCTTAACATCTCATTTATACAAAAATAATGTTACTGAATTGCTGAGGGTCATCCTCGGCGTTAGTCTGTTCACATTTCACAGTCCGAGTCGGTGGCTATGTGGACGCGTCTATAGTGAGGTGGCTGCCGCAGGGCTGCGGCGCCAACCGTCGCCACTGGCTCTGTTGGTTGTCTTGTAATTCTTCATCCTATAAGTGATAAAAGCAATTAATGTTTTAGACAGTATTATAAAAGGGCTTTATAAATGTTAATAAATGATTGATTAGGGCTACAAATATTATTAAGCTCACTAAAGTAAAACTTAGGCAATATAACAATCAAACTTAACAATTTATTTTTGAATGTACTGAAGACACCAATTAATACAGTGATAACCATTTAAATATGTGAAAAATATAATAAATATATTACCTGTATGATAGTAATGGACACTGTTTCTGGCTTCATGTCTTCCAACACTTTGATCTCTGCCATTTCTTCTATCTGTTCTCCATGATCACTATGATCACCATGTCCCATATTTCTGGAAATATTTAAGAGTAATATATAAACAAAAGAAAAAAGTCAAAACTTTAAGCTACATTGTCACGCGTCATGTTCATAGGAAAATTCAATAGCAACACATTATCTTAGTATTAGCTTTGTGGTGTGTACACAGAAATTATAGTTTAATAATGTTTTGGCCCATCCGTCAAGCTGTCTTTATGAACTACATTACGAAGTACTTAAGATAAACAAGGACGAAACACTCGTCACATTTTAGAAGTTTGGAAATGTTCAATAAACATACTTTCTGCTGCCAGAGTTAAATCTGCCACCTTCTCCGCGAATTCTGTTCATTGCATGTCTGTGCCTTGACTCATGTAAGTATTTCTAGAAAAAAAAAAATACTATATTATTATATGTTTTAGCTTTTCGGTTTGATTACAGATAAATTCTATTTTCTTTTTCACACAGAAGCTATTGTTTTCCATATTTGCAGCGATTTTTGAGCGATATTCGTAAAAATCTCTATCTATATGCTGAGTTAGACTTCTAGTTAAATTCTGTTCCATAAAAGATACTATAATGTTCTCACATGCTAAAAAGGTTTATGATACTCACAGGTCTTTCTTTTGGTATTTTGCCTTGCTCGTGTAGTTTGGCGCGAGCAGCTCGCCTCTTCAATATCCTCTTGTATTGACGAGCATTAACATACAAAAGTGGTTCCTCATCAGAGCCAGCGGCTGCTGCCTCAGAACTTGTAGATGCTGTAGCCCCAGGGCCACTGTTTACCATCTGAAGCAAATATTTTAACTGTTCAAGAAACAGTAGTAGAGTGTAGAAAACACCACAAAATATTAATGTATGTTTAAGAGCTTTAAACATATTTCTGAAAAAATATTGTAACATATCTATGTTAATTAATAATATTATAAGTCTTAACTGATAAAAGTTAAAATTTCTCACCATAACAATGTTCTGCGGGTTGACCATATGCTGGGGTTGAACTGCACCAGCTACATTTGCCACTTGGACGAGGTTTCCATTTACATTTATAACTGAAAATCATAGAATTCATAATATAAGTCATGAAACTATTATGAGAATAGGAAGATTTTTTCTTTAGGCTCTTATACTTTTAATTATATTTGACATTATAATACTTAAGACTCTAGACTCCAAAATGTACGGTATTTCTGTAGAATGAACACACAAAAGCAGCGTTTCATTTTTAAGATATTTTGAATGAACAAGTCATATTAATGAAATAGAAATTAAAAGATCGTTCACCTACCAGCAGGTTGGTGAATAATAGGGTGTTCAATTTGTGGTTGTGGTGGATTAGATGGTGAAGCTTGATACAGGAAAGTCTGACCATCTGCTGTCTGAACAATTTGCATGGGCTGTATGCTATTGCTTGCACCTGAAATAAAGATTTAACACATACAATGGAAACTATACTTTAAGGTATCCAATTATAATATGTTTACCAAATTGCAAAAATATTTCTTTTTAAAAATAATAAATATGGTTATTTTTTGGGGTTACGAACCCAATGGGTAAAAACGGGACCTTATTACTAAGACTTCAATGTCTGTCCGTCTGTCTGTCTCCAGACTGTAACTCGATAACGATAATAGCTAGAGGGTTGAAATTTCCAAAGAATATCTAAAACAAGAAATACTAAAAACAAAAGAAATTAAATATTTAAAGGTGGTTCTATTACAACAAATATGTCTTCTGCTTTTTCGATTACTTAATAACAATTATATAAACTCGACGAGCTCGTCATCAGCGGCATGGCCGAGTGGCTTGGGCGCCTACTTAGGTTCGGTTTCGTTTTATGACTTTCTTATCTTTACTTTAAACTTTTAGAAATGCATTTTTCCAATTTTTTGCTCTGCACTGGTACATAGCCAAAACCTTCTTGCGCAAGTCCAACTCGCACTTGGCCGGTTTTTTCTAGCTACACAAGTCATAAAATGCACTTTTTTATGGTATATGGTAGCAGTACAGCTATGCCATAGTAGTGCAAAGTGTTATAGAAAATTTCTGTGGTCAGAGAAGTAGAAAGATCATGGATCTAAGCCATTTGGTCGCGTTATGTCAAACTTAGCTTATAGATCACAGACATACATGGAATTGACATATTCCAATATTCCAACCAGATGACATAGGCCGATCAACTGGTTCTCTTTCAATTTCCCCCATTATACATACAACTTCTGAAATAATGCCAGTGGGTATAACAGCCTGACTGAGCATACCAAATTGCTTGGTCAGAAGATCATGCTTTGTGGAGGCCACACATATTCCACGGAAGATTTAATTGATTTTGAACTTAATTGTTTTTATACTAACCTTGCAAACTAGACAATGGCACTACTTGTAGTTGCTGCAACTGTTGACCGCTAGGTGCTCCCACCTGAAAATGTTCAACATTAAGGTTAAGCAACTAGTGTAACGGAAGAGTTATATTACGTTGTGAACCTTTACAATTTAATTTCTGATTATTCACTTGTGTCTTCTATCACTACAATCATTCTCATAAGTAAAAATAATAAAATTGACATACCACCTGAACCTGCGGCGACCCAATCTGATAGCATGTCAGAAAAATAATTTACATTAACAACATTGATTCAATTTAACCAAGAAAATATAGGCAGTAATAATCAGTTTCATATTATAATAATTGTGATGACTGTATTATCCCTTTAATTCAGTAAATAATTACATTTATGACATGAAACACTAAAGTGACATTTTTTTTTGATATATAGGATAGCAAGGATTTAGTCAGAATTGTATGCTTTTCTCTTCTTGCGACAGATGATAGCACATTTTAATGTTTCTGATCATCTGATGTCTTGAGCATAGTGATGCAACTGATAATAAGACAGTATTTATAATAAAAACAAAATTGTGTTAAAGCATTTCTAATTACAAAGTTAACATACCACTTTCTAAAGGGGTATTTTGGGTTAGACTAAAAAACGGGACTTATCTGTGTCCCTGGATTGTCTGCAGAGACACTGAATAAAGGGATAGTCACATTTACATTAACGGGAAGTATGGTCTCTTTGTGTAACACAGCAAAAAAGCAACACATGTATATTCTGTAGTCATTACAATAACTCAGTGACTTAGTCTGAGATGTCTAAGTATCAAGGCAAAGTTTCAAAACAAATACAATAACTCAGATAATCAACTAAGATACTGCATAACAAGTTTTTAGACTTTTTTGTTGATGCGTAGGTATATTGCGCTACGTAATTACCCTGAGCCTATGTAAAACACAGTATACACATTAATAATAAAAAATAAGCAAATAATTAGAGTTCACCTGTATAGTTGCTGCTGATGGAATTGTGTGGATGACAATCTGCTGTCCGTTGGGACCTTGAATTATTTGGTTGTTGTTCATCTGCAGAACTTGCAGTTGCTGTCCATTGATCATCACCTGGGCACCGTCTGACGTCTGAAGCTGTGCGTGCTCCATCCTTCACTAAAAAGTATTAACTTGTGTAAATCATAACTACGCGCAAGTGATCTGGTTTCTTTCAGCAAAAGTATCAGGGGACGACATTAGTTTTTAACAAACTATTAAAATATGCCCTAAAGTAAAATATTTGAAAGTTTACTTCCTTTCATACCATTATCATAAAATTTCCCACGCATGTTCTACGTCACTGCCCTAAGGCCAGCGGAATACATCGAAGCCCGAGCAACCAAAATGGCTGCGATTCACGTTACATCGTCGAAGGGCAACAAATATTTTCTGCGAGCACTAAAACTTTTCATAATTAAATGCACCGATCTTAACTTTACGAGTTATTTTCATCAAATATTGTAAACTTACATTGGATATTTCTCACTGGTTTTTCAATGATTGGTTGACAATAGATAGACCAATGGCCGATGACACCGATCGCACGAACGCAGTAGATTGGTTCGACACATCACCACTCCCGGAGAAGATCGAACACCGAGTATCCAATGCTCGTTCTCATAATTAAAACAATGTCAATTAATTAATTTAAGTAAGATATTAATAATTCAAAGAACTAAGGGATTAATTTTAAATATTATTTATACTCAATTCAATAAAATTATTTTTTTCTTTAAAAACAATAAGGGCCATAAATAAGTACCTTTTAAAGTAAAATGTACTTTAAGCTGTTGCATTAGAGCTGCATACGGCTTATTACGTGTTTTGTAGCAAAACTTTCATAAAGCTAACTTTATCGCTTATGGTCATATTTTTGACGTTTAAACTTCTTAAATATAAAATTTAAAAAAATTAACGTCAAATTTATAACTATAAGCCTTACCATAAACCAGGAAGGAACTGCTTATATAACCTGTGGACTTTTAAGTTTGTCTTTTGTACTTTATGGTTGGGAGGGCTACAAATTTTAGGAAAATTCCCCAGACTGCGGGAATTTCATCTTCATCATCAATTTTTAAATCGATTGGAGATTGACAATATGTTGTAGAAACGTGTTTAGAAATCTTATGCAAGCAGATTACTGCCATTATTAACATAATTTACGCACTCAAGTACTTAATATGACTTATTCGTTTGTCAAATGCAGTAAAAAACCTCAATCAAATATAAAATATAAAAATACTGTTTATTTTGTGTAAAGCCGTGAGCTTATAAGAAAAAAATTAAATATTAGAAATAAAGTTTCAAGAAATGAGATAAATCTGTAGATTTTTTTCTTGAAAATTTTACTAGAGTTTGGGGGAATTTGATTAATTTGCGTTGGCGCCCCTAAATTGTATTCATAGACTATAGAGTTTTATCAAACATTTCAAAACTCAAAAAAGTTTGGTGGTTAAAAACTTTTAAGAATCAAACAATTAACATTAACCATCAGCGCTAATGAATTAAAATACAGTGACTGTGAAAGAAAATGAATTCTCTAATATCTGAAGACTTGAGTCGAGAGCATTTAGCTTTAGAAACAGTAAAGTGCCTGAGTAGGTTATATGTTTTGTAAAAGGAAAACAATCATAGATTCTTTTGTTTTGTGGTGTATTGTGAATAATATTATTTCGTTTACAGAAAATATATCTGCGAACACACAAAACTTGGACCTACTGCATAAGCAGTTTTTGGAGTTTAATTTGTCTTTGCGAACTTACATCGAGGAGAGTAAAACTCGTATAGATCTTCTAAGACTAGATTTGGCGCATGAAGCCAAAAGTGTTTACGACGTGGTTTCAGTGTTGAATGAAAAATGTATGTAAAGTAAAGGTTATATTCATTAAAAATGTTGTAAATCTACACTATGTAAAAGAGCTTATAGTATTGTTAGTATCCTATTGAGGCAAACATTTATTTTATATTAAAGTATTTGTTGCTTGCATCTTCACTCACAAATTTTTCAGTGACATATCTTCATATCAATTTTTCTCAAAATTGGAATATATAATCTATGATAATATACAATAAGTTAAACTTTTTCTCAAAAGTATTTATGATCTTTTAGAGCAAAATGTCTACTCCAATAAGAACAACCAATTATGAAATTTACAATGGAGGTGGTGGAGGAAGGAAGCGCAAGATAAAACGAATTAACAATCCCACACAGCCAACAGTTAAATATGATCCAACACAAAAATTCATAACATGGTATAAGCACATGATAGATTATGAGAGGCCAAATTTATGTTTGTATCTCTCTGATAATATAACTTTGGACTGGTTCGGCCGAACTATAAGAACAAGGAAAAAAGTAGCAGCATTCCTAAAATATGACATTGAATGTACTAGACATGATTTTAGATCTGTTGAAAAAATTGAGAAAATACAAACACGAGATGAAAGGGACGAAAGGGTAGATAGGTAAGGGATGTTTGATGATGATTAATAACACTTTCGAAAGTTAATAACATTTGGAGTCTTGTTTTAACTTATATCAATTGTTGTTTTCAGTTTAAATTTATTGGATTTAGCTGCTCCACTTAGTCCGGAAGTTAAAAAACCCACAAACAAAAGAAAATTAAGGTCTGGCAGTCCTGAATGGGAAGAATCACCACAGACAGTAAATGTAGAATTGATTAATTACAAAAGTAAAAGATTCAAGCATAACCATGCTGCTGATGAAAATCAAAAGGCGCAGAGATTACCTGCTTCAAATGATGATGATCAAGAAAGTAACAAAGGTGATGATATAACAGTAGGTACCAAACTAAAACGAACATCTATCACTCCAACTAACATTCAATGTGGACAAGGTGATTGTATTCCCTCCACCAGTGGCACAGACTCTGATAGATCTCATGATGCATTGAATGCACAGCTATTAAAATTAGCTGTGGAATGCAATGGGTATGTGGAGTTTACAAGATCAAGAAATAACAGTACTGTTGATACTGCAAAATGGGACCGAAAGTGTAAAGTACAAATCAGTTACTCAGAAGACTGCTTAAACCCAGGAGAGTATATCATTTGGGCACTTTGTTACAATGATGGGAGTAAATGTAGAAGAAATCTGTTGGCCGCATTCGAGGAAGCTATGCAAGTTGATGAGTAGTGTATAGCTTTCATGAGATGTTACTTTTGAGTAAAATATGTTTATAGTTGTGTGATTAAGGGCCTAACTACTGAATATATCACTGGCAAAAAATGGAAGTGGCATATCTCAAAAAGACAAATTTACTCCAGAGCCAAAAAACTATTTCAAAAATTTATAACACATTAATTATCAAAGATAGAAAATTTAATAAATGCTTGTCATATAATATAATATAAGATATGTTTAAAATTTTAATGTTCTCTCTTAATTAATGTGTAATTTTTGGCTCTTTTGTAAAGTTGATCTTTTGAGATGCACCACTTCCACTTCCTGTGGTTGATATGTATAAATCTTAATGACAGCTGCAATAATAATATGAATTAACTACTGTTTCAGTATTTGGCCATAAGATTCTTAAGAGAGCAATTAAAGCAAAATGGACTAATGCATAATTCCTTTTTATTTTTGATAATAAGCTACAAATCATTTCATTTTTTAAACATAGATACTACATTATATTTGTGAGCTTCTATAGTAGCGAAAACACGATGAAATCAAAAAGATTCCTATAATTTTCACACATATTTCTTCGTTTCGCAAAACGGCGCATTAGACGACTCAGTTTAACACACGATACAAAATTCTTTTACCGAGTTTCGGTAGAAGCGTTTTTTTTTTTTGTATATTTAGAGAGAAAGACGATGTTTAATTTTTTGCTTTATTCGCCCCTTTAAGTTAGAAACCTGTCCCCTGATTCAGATGAGATTCCGCGCGGAAATGGAAACGTTCTCACGGAAACTAGCACTTTGAACAGAAGTTTCCGAAATCGGGAACAATTCCTCGCGGAATCGCATCGTGAATCTAAACAAGTCTCTAAGATTTGTGTAACAGCATGGGCAAAATTAAGGTGCCAACTCATTTTAACAGTTACAACAAATTTATAGTTGAATAACTTTTTATACTAAACTTTATGATATGTTTTATATGCCTTCAGCATTAAATAAATCAAATACTTCATTCCATATTTTGGAAAAGTATTTTTAAACAACAAACCTTTATAATGCATTTAATGTAAACTGAAAATTTTATGTGATTGACTAACCACCGAAATTCTTAAGTGACATTTTTATGGTTATTTCTTGCAATTTACAATTTGTGCTATTTCTATTCTAAGTCGGTGGGTGTCCACATTATTTATTTTGTTATTTTTATATGCCCAAGTTATGAGATTTCTGTTAAGATACAATATTTTTTCTGCTGGGCAATATTATGGCAGATACAATAGTCCTTGTAAAATCACTATGAAGTTTCATAACATTGCTTTTATGTTAAGGTTTAAAGCACCTGTTCACATTATTAGTTCTCACTGCCTTCTTAATGTTAACAGATAACAATATCTTTTTAAATGTGGGAAAATATTCTGAAATGCAAGAAATAATCTTTTTAGTTTTAATTAGTATGTATAGTACTTTTTGTATATTATTAATAGTAATGCTCACTTTTTGAGATTTGCTCTCAAGAAACTTTTATTTTCAAGCATTTTTTAAAAATAATTTTAAGAATATGATGTCAGTTTTATAATAAGCAGGTGGATTCTTTTAAACACTAATGCATGTAATATTGTTATGTATGTTTCCTTACAGCTTAACTATTTGAGTTTAGAAAAAGATAGGATTATGTGATATTAGATACATGTATTTTGTATTCTGAGTATAAAATAAAAGTTATTGTTATGTGGTTTCTTTTATTTTTCTTATCATGCCAATAGGCTAGATAAACATATTTCTCACAAAATTAAAATGGAAATAATACTCATTATAGTAACTAATAACTAGGCCAAATGAACTTTCAACATAATATGTTTAAACAAAAATGTTGCAAAGAAATAAACACATTTATGATTCAGAATTATTTATATTTTCCTCTTCCAACTGACTTTACAAACTTTGATCACAATTGAGCAAAACAATACTTGTTTCAGATCTGTGGCACCCAAATGGCATACAAAATAGATCAAATGTCTTTTAAAATAATAATAAAAAGGAACATTAGTAAAATTGCATATTTTTTGTAGATTAAGGAAAAGTTCTATAGAAAAATAATTTTAATCTTATTAAAAACATAAATAGACGATTTTTTATTTTATAACATAATATCTTTGAAATATAACATTCACTTAACCCTTCATGAATTAAAATTATCATGACTCAATTTATTTGGAATATTAATCCATAAATTCAGTATACAGTCAGTTTATACCTATGAGTGTGAGGTGAGTAACTATATTGTTTTCCAGTAGTTTTGTAAAGCCTTATCAATTTTCTGTTCCTCTATTACATAATAAACCTTATTAACTGGGATACATTCTTATGGCTATTTATCCAAACCACTACTCAAATATAAAAAATCTTATTAATCTATTTGATATAAAGTAATATAAATTGTAAACACTGCAGTCACTTATAAATTATGAGCTGTTATGACACAAAGATCACATGTGTAAATTAATATTACATATTGCATTTAGTTATCTAGATTATCAATTTGTATTGATCACTTCTGCCAGGGGTTGTTATGATTATCATACATAAAAAAGTATACCTAATTTTTTAAACACTCATGTAACAACCTACAAAATTACCAGCAGTCTTAATATGACCAGATCAGAAATGGTTATATATCTATTGTATAGGCAATTTATTTCTTGCCCCCACGGTGGTTGTATGTTTATTCACTATTGCCATGTAACTCATGCTGTTACAAAATGTGTTTACATAATACAATTGTAACAATACTTATTTTAACAATATCTAGCAGGTTTATTGCTTATAAAATATTTTTATACTCGCTTACTCAAAATCAGGACCTTCATTCATGGCACTGGGGTCATCAATGTCCTCTTTAGCATTATTTTCTGGGGCTGGATCATTCAATGGAATATTATTCAGAGGTGGGCTCAATCTCGGAGGTTCTGCAGCCGGGGTCATCTTGGAAGGCGCAGGAGGATTAGGTGCACTTTTGGTTGTCAAAGCTGACTTCAGTCTCGTCACTTCTTTTTCCAGTTCTTCAATCTTCTGCTTCCGTTCGTCGAGTTGGGATGTGAGGGTCGCTTTTTCTAATCTCAATGTCTCTAACGTCGCCGCTTTACTGAGTTGTAAGTTTTTCAGAGACTGTAACTCTGTTTTGCATATTTCGAGATCTACATATGTTCTATTTGCTTGAGTTTCGGACTTCATTAGCTTGATTTTGTACTCCCTCATATCTGATGTGAGTTGTTTTTTGTTTCCTTCTAGGTCAACAACTTTGGTGTTGTATGAATCAATTTGTTGTTGGTACCTCAGCGACTCTTCCATACAAGTCGTCTGCTGTCTGGAGCATTCCGTTAGCTGCGTCCGTAGCTCGGCTATTCGGTTTTGTAATTCATTCTCTAAAGTCCAACTATTAAAAAGTGAAAGGGTAAGTAAAATGCAAACTGCAAAGATAATGTACATTGGCCAGCGACGCATGTTTTCTAGTCCCATATTATTCAAACACAGTCGGCAAAGCTACAGATGATAAAAATCTATTTATTATAAATCCAAAACGAAAGAACTGGTACCTATCTCGTGGCAAATTTTATAAAAAATAGAACAGAACAACACAAACCGCTTTTTGATAAACTGTCGATTGACAATTTTGACAAGTTGATGAAATTGATTTGATTGGCGAATGACATAATGACATTAGACAACTATTAAAAGACTTCTTATTTATTTTATTTATTTATATGGCACTTGGGCTATAACCATGACCAGTGTCAGGTAAAAGCGGGAAATCAATTTTCTTGTTACATACATTTCGTCAAGTCTAAAGTCTAGTTAGAGTAAAGATAAAACGTCAATACAGTCAGAGTCAAGTCAGTTGATTTAGTAAAGCGGTAGAAGTTTTATTAAAGTTTGGGATGGAGTTTTTTAAGGAGAACACAAAATAGCACGTTTCTTGAAGTTGTATCACTTGTTTACACTTGTGCATGACAACGAATGTTCTATATTCGATATTCTACCATTATCACAAATTAAACACTGAAATAACACAAATTTAACAAAAAATACAAAACACACAACGTCACTCTCTGAAATCCCCGCCAAAACTTCCTCCCTTATTTATAACTTTGCCTCTCCCGACTTAATTTTATTACATTTCAACTGTGTATACATTTAATTAAAAGTGACTTACACCTAATGTTATTTTTTATAGGAGCTATTACCTTGAAAACAGATTTTATATTAGGTACCGTACGAGTCGTACCGTACGCGGTACGACGTACCTGCAAGTGTGCACAAACTATAAATATTTTGGGTTCATCCCTATTACATTGAAGAAAATTCAGAAGCAAGGAATAAAAAATTTACAAATACTATAGAGATGCGTATTTAAAAGACGAGTAGAGCAAAAACGAATGAAGCTTTATTGTGCAACTGTTTAATAAGCTTATTAATTCGATACTGGACACAGAGAAAAAATGTTTTTGAAAAAATGAAAAAATTTGTTTACCAGCTTAATGGCCTAATAAGCCTACTAATTATCTCTTAATCTGAGTGATAACATCTGTTGTCAAGGTAATGGCTCTATAATCTACAATTCGTACGTTGTGTATACAATCGATGTCGTTCATAAATTGTATACCAAACACGCTATTAAGCGTTGTATACTTTTATGTGAGTAAAATAAAGCGATAGTATTAGCAAAATTTGCAAGCAATTCAATAAAATGCTAGTATGCATAATTTAAACTTTTCAATACCACTACCGCCTATGTGGTAAAATTGTTCAGTATTTGCGCTTTTTTTCTTTTTTTAATGTTGGTTAATGGTTTCTGGAAGAAACCGCTTCTAGCTGTAAGACCGCCAATTTGTATAGTTTCTTTATTGAATTTAAATTAAGTTGCTAAGTTGTGTACAAATAAAGAATTTTATATCTTTTTGTAGAAACGTTCTTTTTTATTTGGCACAGTTTTTTGGCTCTTTTAGACTTCCGTACCCAAAGGCAGACAGGCATTGAACTATCAGGAATAAGATGTACTAATCATTAGTACATATTATTTCTCATAGTTCAATGCCTGTTTGTCTGTCTGTCTGTTTTCAGGCTCTATCTCAAAAAAAGACAACAGCTAGAGAGTTAATTGTTAAAACTTTTCACAGATTGTGTATTTCTGTTTTTGCTATAACCACAAATTGATTATTCTAGTTTTATATACATCAGACATCAGACATATACAATCAGATAAAGCAATAGCAATAGGAAAAACTGCAAATGATTCAATAAAATGCTAGTACACATATTTCAAGTTTTTCAACCAAAGAGCCGCAGGTGTAGCTGCGCAATTTTTGTATATAATAAGTACTACATACTAAAGACCCTTACTTGTTCAAAAAGTAGCCCAGTATGTCTTAGTAGTTTTTACAAAAAATAAATTTATAATTTTACTCCCATACATTATTTTCGTAATTATTTTTATTCACCTTTAAAACTACCTTTTTGTAAAAAAAATATTAGGGATTAATTGTTATGAATTACAAAACCTATCGAATGGTATTTTTTCCCACAACAAATTCCAACTTTGTGAATGTCTACTATTTAGCGATTTCAGACCAATGTGCGGCGAGTACTAAGTACTGGGTGCACATATTATTGGCAACGTCGCACGCACGTAGACCCATGATAACGTTACGTTAAAAGTAGCGGTAAAAGCAACGTTAAAAAATAACGATACCTTTAAACGTTATAACTTTACTTTTAACGGTAAATGGTATCGATACCAAATTTTTAACTTTACTTCAGTCCCTGGTTAGTGGTTATACCTGGTTAGTATCCTTAAGCAGTCTGTGGTCATGAAAGTCAAACTGCTTATTTTATCTGATAATCATAAAAGTGTAGTAAATGTTTTACGCAATAT
>JAOTAV010068224.1:0-13860 GCA_026546445.1 Cyclargus thomasi | reverse complement strand
AACGCCGCATGAGTCATGTTTTTTCGTGCGTGCAGCCAGCTCTATCGAATTATAAGACGTTGTCACGTCAAAAAGAATGCTATAGTCTTCCGTGTGCTCTCATACTATAACTGACAGACATCAACACTGCAGTCGTGTGCGATAATCGAGGACGGAGGTTATCAGCTATCTTCGGCCACCCTTGGCGGCGCCTGACGTCAGAGCTACTATCACCAAATGATAACTCGTTGGTTTGGAGACAAATCGCAAAAGCTGGGAGAAAATCATAAGTAATTCTATAAGTGACAACTGGTGGACACGGCAGATGTTGTCAACATGAAAGAAACGCGTGCTTAGCTTTTCGATACTCTAGAAAGTGTTAAAATGTTATTGGGCGAGCGAGGCAAACCCTCTTTATCCCATTCTCAAGTCCCAGTATATGTTTATGGCACACTTTACAGAAAACTATGAGAGCTTTAGATTTGATCTTTAGCGTGATAATGTGAGTATAGGTGAAGATTTGTTTTATTATCACACTTTATCATACTGATATCGTAAATATGAAAGTTTGTGAGTGTGTATGTTTGGTACCTCTTCACGCTTAAACGTCTGGAGCGATTTTAATAAAACATGTAGTTAGCTGATATCCTGAATTAACACTTGAGCTACTTTTTGCGCGGACAACACTGGCAGGCCCCGCTAGTTATAGACAATACTTGTTTTGTTATTGATGACATGATGATAAAAAATATATACGATATAATACGATGTATTAAACAGGAATACTAACGCCATCTATGAGTAAAGATGTCTAATTGTAAATATTAACTACACGAACTCAGTTTCCACATTCCACCTGTATCCAAAACCGTAAAATCTTATTTAACAAAAAATCTGTCACAGTCACAGCGATCTTTAGAAAACCAATGTCACACTTTATAAATCTCGCAAACGCTTTTTCACTAGTTAAATGTCATTTCAAAAAAACTTTTAATAACTTGCTTGCTTTTAATGAGTGAGTATACCGTGACAGGGTGTGCCGGAGCGCATCGCAATTTTCATATAAATTTACGATTGAAAGCGCACTCATTACGAAAAATGTTATGCGCCCCGGCACGCCCCGTCAACAGTGTGCACGAAGCTGTAGCCTGTAAAGCAATGTTATTCCTTTTACGTGCAGTCCTAAGCGTAGCTGCATTAGTCATTTCCGCCACACAATAGTACAATATAAGAATACTTAATTACTTATTTCTAGGAACGATAACATAAAATCGCTAATTATTCCATGTATTCCTCCGACCACTTCCGGCGTACGAATTTATTGTATTATTGCTTGCCAAGATCTAAATAAGATCGTAAAAAATAGAACGGAACAAGCACTCGGAAAATTAAAAAAAATGTTAATTTTTTCTAAATAATTATGTTTTTGATTTTTATGGAAAAAAATGAAGGCTGCTGGAACGCTGTACGGCAAGTATTAATGAGTGCTAAACTATACTAAACAACAGAATATGTAGAAAATTATATTCTCTTCTCCTCTCTTAATATTAAAAACATCCATAAATGTATAATTTTTACAAAATTTTAATTATTGTTACGCTTAAATAAAAGTAAATAGGACAATATAGACAAGGACAAAATATTACAGACTACAAAATAATACAAACAAAATTGATCGAATTAATTACCAACTTAAGTACTTTAATTTTTTTTGGATTTCTGTGCCCAAAAGGTAAAAACGGAACCCTATTACTAAGACTTCGATGTTTGTATGTGTACGATCCAAATCGTACTTCAAGCATTTTAGGGTTATTTCGGAGTCAGCGTTTCTGACGCGCTCGTAATTAGTTTTATATTTTATGTAAAACAGTTCGCATCGATCAATCGATGCGATCGCGCGTTTGTCTCATTTGATCATATCAAGAATCAATAAATATCAAGTATCAGTCATATCAAGTAAATCGTTTTATTTAAATCTATCAAGTAAAAGTGTGTAGAGTCAATCAAGGACGGTACAGTACGTCACTCTGTCCGTCTGTCTCACTCCAAGCTGTATCTTAAGAACGGTAATAGCTAGAGAGTTGCTGCTTTTCACAGAATAAGTATTTGTGTTGTCGCATTAACAAAAAAATACAAAAAACAAAATAAATGTATTTATTTATTTACTATGAATAACCAACAAAAATAACAAAAATAACAATAATTAATTATCTATTAAAAACATTACAATTAGAAAATATATGATTAATTATATTTTAAATAATAGGTTATTACATCTTGCTATAAAATAAGAGCTCTTAAAAATTAATAAAATAATTTAAACATAGACTGGCAATAATACAAGGTCATTATTAAAAAATAAATCAAATATTTAAAAGGGGCTCTCATACAACAAACCTGTTTTTCAAGTTTCTTCATCTTGGTACTAGATGACGCTGCGGTACGTCCACATCGCGCTATCGCTTGTTAGAGTGCTAAAGCTGTTTAACTTTCAGAAGTATGTATCCTCAATATTTCGTTTATACTGGTACGGAACCCTTCGTAGTCTGTTATTCGATTGTATCAGTTAAAAATAAATGCTATCAAGATAAACACAAATATACATGAAGTCCCCGCGACAAACTAATTTTATTAATGAGCGCGCTTTCATGGCCTGTAACAAGATAAAGCTTACACAGAATTTAAACTCATGCATCTCTCAGAATAGAGAAGCTACGACATTTAAAATAAATTTAGATATATTTGGAAAAAGATAATAAGAAAAACCGCCAAGTGCGAGTTACGCTAGCGCATAAAGGGTTTCGTACCATCAGGAAGCAAAAAATTTGAAAATGTGTTTCTGAAAGTTTATCGCCTCTAAACCTTCATTCATGATTGATGAGGCATGACAACGCGACCAAAATATATAGGTTCCAACGTTCCAACCAATACATCAATTTCATTTTTCATCAACGATTTCTTTTTTTACGAATTATGATTGAATACAAAACCTAATGTACGAGTTCTGACAATTATTTACAACGAAACAATGATCATTGTATACAAATTGTCCGGGGCGGGGCGTGATCGACCCACGCTAACAATTAACATCACCCTGTATACTTACACAATGTTGCCTACAGGCTTCACCCTGTGACATTTCGCAGGAGTCGAACATTTTGCCACGACAAAAACAGGCGTATAAAGGGGGGTGTTTAGGTCGTTCCCACCCCGGAATGATACATTTTATGCCGGAAAAATGTGTGACAGCGACAAACGAATTTTGGCGGAAAGGAGATGCGGGTGTCATATGTTGCTGGCCAAAGCCACAGTGTCGATACTAGTTACAAAGCTTTACTTACTAAGTTAAAAGGGACTTCTTCTTTTTATCGAGCTACGGGGCATGGCCAATAAAGTGTCAAGTAGAGGCGGAAATCAATTTTCTTAATACAATAATTTTTAGCAACGTTACGTTATATCGTCAAGTCTAAAGTCTAGTCAGATTCAAGATATTACGGGAGTGCAGTCAAAGCGTCAAGTCAGTCGATTTAGTTAAGCGGTAGAAGCTTTACTAAAACTTCGGATACAGTTTTGGAGAGGAATACAAAAAACCTATAAATGACAATATTTCATATTGAAAAACTGAAATTACGCAAATTTTGCGAACAATACATAACGCATAACGTAACTAAGGGTAAGAGAAAGTCTCTTCGTGATCGGTCATCACTGACGACACCAGAATTGCAGTAGTTTTTTTTTCATTAAAATTAATTAATTGATTAATTGTTGTTTATTGTTATCAAAAATTAATTCCAATTGAAATAACACATTATGAAATATTAGGTACATACAAAAACTTATTTATTACAAAAACTTATTATATTAGTTGGAATGTATGCTAACAAAAAAAGTTGAATCGAGCCCATGTATGTCGGCTTCCTCTAATAACTGTTACATAATAAACTGATGTCAGTCTCGATTACCCTTAAGACGCAGCTGTCAAGGCAAATTGCACACACACACAACTGCACGTCCAGATAACAGATGGAACTAGCTACTAGTTTCACTAGTATACCTATCCTGTTCAAATTAGGAATCGCTGGTCAACAATTGGTAACTTCCTGCCTCTATTTAACACACATGTAGAGCTCTTTTTTCTGGCAACAATTTTGCTCCGACACGTCTTTTTTTTTAACAACTTTACCGAGTATCTACCGACTAAACAGTATTTAAGCAAGTATGTGTTGTTCCAAACTGGTAAACCGAGTCTGATATAATTTTGTATTTGTTTAAAAGCCAAAGAGATTTACAACTTTGGTCACTATTTGTCGAGGTTTCCAAAATCATTTTTTCACATAAAATTAGTCAGACTAATCACAGAGTCTAAAATAGAAGAATAATGAATAAATTTCCTTAAAATATTTGTCACAATGTAAACAATCAGTCTTTAATACTCAATTTAATATTGATCAGATACAAACAATACATCAATTTTAAAAAAATTGCCTTGTGAGCGCCATGCTTTGGCCCGAATGGGCCGGCTCGACCAGAGTGATACCACGGCCTCACAGAAAACTGACGTGGAACGGCGTAGTGCTGCGTCTCCCAACTTCTCTAATCCCCTATCCCTATTCCCATTCCCTATTCCGGCGATGCACTTGCGATTCATCGGATATCGCGAGTGTCAATGGGCGACGGCAGTTGCTTACTTGCTCTGCTCGCTTGCCCCCTAAATTAAAAAAAAAACAAATTAAACAATACCTGTAAACGTTATTTAAAATGTTAAACCAATACTTCTTTTAATCTAAGTAACGAATTTCTTAAAAGAAAAAGTTTTTTTTTAAACATCTAAGCAACAAAGTATCGTAAAAGAAAAAAAACCGAAAATAAAGAAAATAAGAAAAAAAGTCTTCGAATTTCGGGTAAACCCGGTCCCGATGCCCTAATAATGATCATTATAATAAACAAATATCAAATCGTCTGGGTGAACACACTGTAGTCCATGTGTTTAGAAATGTGCAAAAATTTAATATTCTAGGCACATGTGTGTGAACCGCTCCTACCCATGTGTCTCATACATACTCCTACAGCCACAATATACCACACTTCAACCTTATTACGATAGCATAGGATTCAAAATTAACACACCACAGATGTCCAGGACTGTACATCCTAAACAAATACATTGCGCAACAAAAAGGTAACGTGATGAAAAGTAAATGAAGGCCGAAATGTGGCGCTGACAGCAAATAAAGGAATCATTAGGCCAGCTTACTGATGTCAGCAAGAATACAAATATATCCAAGAATGAGCCCTCGAATCTCGATTTGCGCGCAAAGGATTTACCTTTTAGTTAGTAGAGTTTCATTTCACAATGTCGCAGAGGCCAGTATCTCTGCGTACAAGCGCAGAAATTTAATATCTACCTATATATTTCGTGCTACCTATAGTTCCTAAACTTGTTATATATAATGATAATTAAGTATACATATATACACAGGACACATATTATACCTTACTTACCTTGTATTATGTGGTAATATTTTGTCACAAGTGCAAGGTTTCCAAAAAAAGCTCATAGCGTTGTCCAGGCCAGGTAAGGGAATCTAGATCGCTAAATCTCAAATATGGGGGCTGCGACAGGGGATGTCTTTTGGGAGACTTACGTACCGTATATTTGGATGTACAAATCATACGGACATACGAATCATAGACCAATTACTCTATGGTACGAATGCATAGGAGAGGAGAGGAGAAGAGAAAAATTTGATTATCCTAAGTTGATTATTTTCGAGTCTTTCGTTTATTAAAAAACTATACCACCGACTATCTCTATTAGTTGTAATAAGACTACTTCATTTGAAAAAGCAGGTAAATTTGGGATTTTTTTCTATCGACTGAAGTTGAACAGATCGTGTAATTGGAGTCGGAAATATCTGCGCAACATCCATAATAAACATATTTTTTTCAGCATTGACATTACTATATTTTTATGTCTTTTTTCATTTTAAATCTTGATAATCTGCCTTTTTCGGCAAATTCTCCTCTTAATACCTATTAGAACTCGTGAAATTATAATTTGATGTTATATTTACGTTAGAATTTTTTATCAAATGTTCGTTAAAAGTGTTTGTTACATTTGTAGGTGTGTCGATATTTTTACCGTTCATGTTAATTTCTGTAATGAATTTTTTATCGTTAGCATTGTTTTTACTATGATCTCTCAAGGATGTATATGAATACTAAACATCAGATGTATAGAAACGGCTTCCACTTGTCTAATCTCTTTCTTTCGTCTAGCGAAATTAATTTTAGTATTGCGAGATTTTTTTTTCATCTCAAAAATTTCACAACACCAAATAAAGATCTATTCACCCAAAAAGCTACAAATAATAAATCTTCTATTCCCACTTTATAGTGTAGTCATAAAGCACGTTTGATATGCCATTGTGAACACATCCACTTCCTTCATTGTGGGTTCTTGGTATTTCTAATGGTATTCCCATCATGGATTAAGCTTTTTATTAGTTTTAAGAACTACATGTTTCCCTCAAAAGAAGTTCAGTCGAGCTGCATCTTTATATTAAATACTTGCTTTTGCTCGCGACTTTGCTCGCGTAAAAATCAAATATCGCGTAAAAATATTATTATAAATTGTACTTTGGGAATGCAATGTTTTTCGAAGACCAAAATTAGCGTTTCCCTCCATTCTTTCAAGCAAGTGTACGTGAAATACGTGTCGATTGGTTGATTCTTTAGGGTGTGAAAGAAGAACAAGCAAACACACTTTTCCATTTAAAATTAGTATGGATGTACCCAAAAAACTCTCTTTATAATCTGATATTTAAATATTACTAACAAAAGCTATTGTTATAATATTACAAACAGAATATAACACAATCATTTATTATTAGACTCTTGTGCTAATATACCAATATGCATATTATATTGTTTGGATGTTTGTCCGTCAATTTTGCTTAAGAGGATTGTGTACCAAACGGTTTTCATACGACGGGCCATAACGTTTTCCACCCTCTAAGCCCTCACCTAGAATAATGATTTTTAAGTTTGTTGTGGAAATGCCTCAGAACTAGGCTTCAATGTTTTTGGTTTTTTACATATTTGTGGGTTTGAAAATATTGAAACACTTTTGTTTTGTATAAAATCACTAAAGTTAAAATATAGCCCAATTCTGAGACATTTCCACAACAAACTTAAAAATCATTACTCTAGGTGAGGATTTAGAGGGTGGAAAACGTTATGGCCCGTCGTATGAAAACCGTTTGGTACACAATCCTCTTAAAACACGTAACAAATTTTTATGAAATTTGATAATACACATAATTCACTGACTCAGGCAATTTATGGATACTTTTTATTTTAATGAAATGCCTCCGTGGGATTTAAAAATCTACATCGAATGTAAATGTGGAATCCTATACATGCAAAGCCGCGGGTCGTAACTAGTTTGTTATAAAACAATGTCTAAACAACAAGAAGGACCGACAACAGTCTATAAACGTACAAACGTAATTGAAACACAAAGATGCCGCGCGCGACACACACTTGCAAATAGGGATACCATGTCTCAGGATTTGTCCTGACTCCTGAGATCTCAGGATTTTTGACCTTCTCACAGTTTTACGACCGGACCGGAATCTCAAGAATTCTAAGGATTTCAGGATTGACAAAAAATACTATATATTTTAAAGATTTTAGACTTTAAGACAAAAATGCTTTCAAATGGTTTGTCAAAAATGTTTAAGTGAAAAAAAAATCTCAGGATTTTTGATGGAAAACTGGACTATTCTCCGGATTTTTCATTTTTTTATCTGGTAACCCTACTTGCAAATGTCTATGATGGCGATCTATAGATCTTAATCACTACCTTTTACGTCTATTATTATTAAACAAACTTGATGGATAGAAGGAATAAGAATATATTGCTAACTAGATGAAGCCCGCAACTATTTCGGCTTAAGTTCGTGTATCGCCCAAAAGCCGTACATTTTCCGTGATAAAAAGTATTCATTGTCTTTCCCAGGTACTAAAAGTCTAAAACCAAATTTCAATTAAAATCGGTTCAGTGGTTTTGACGTGAAGTGGTAACAGATAGCATTTATTATAATTTATTAGTGTGGATTACATTAAAGACGTAGCACTTTGTAAGGCAACAATTCTACATTTCAAGCCTATGACCTTCGTAGCTAGAGTATTTTTGTTTCTATTTTCACAGATACCTAAAATTAAAAAGAATACATGTTTTATATTAAACCAAATACAAATCTCATAGTGGTAAAAAATTAGCCGATATTTCATACTAAATCTAAAACATATTTCTCTACCAATTAACCCTGAAAAAAGAGACGCCATTAAATCGTTTAAAAACTACCTCACCTGCTATTAACTTCTTAAGAACTATTTTTATGATTTAATGCTCCATCTCATATCTCTTAAGCTCATAGGTCACATAAATCAAGCAAATCAGCGTGCAAGAGTTATAGTGGCGTAAGTGTTATTTACGTTAACATAAAAAACATACAACATCAAAGTGCCGACTAAAGATCCCCCCGCTGACGGCAGCAGCTATTTAAACACGACTTACACTTGTCACAGAGTATAAATACTTTAGTTCATCATCATCAATCCTAGATTTTAAACATCTCTATTAGGTAACCACCTTAATTTTAATATCACAAATACCAAAATATCTGTTTGAATGTTTGTACACCAATCACACCGTCACCGAGTACCGGACACTACTGAAGGAATTAGAAAAGATATTCTACAGATTACCTGACTCAGATAAAGGGATATAATTTTCGAACGAAAAGTATATCCCTCAAAAGATCGAGATCGATCAAAAGCTTCAGTGGAATAAAACCTAAATCATGACATTGAACGTTCCAAACCGTGCGGATTCGCGCGGAATGATGAAGATACTAGGATTTTTTTAAGTAATAATAATAAAACATTTATTCAGCTCAGAAGTAGCTCAAGTTTCTTGCTTAAATATTAAACTTGTAAGGGAAAAGTTTATCCAATTTCCGCAAAAGAAATTAGGCCTTTAAACCTGAGTCAAAAAAATCTATTTATCGATTAGGTTATTCAAAGCAAATCTTCTATTTTTACATTTAAAAAGCTCTTACTGAAAACTCTTAAACTTTATAAGTTGTCCCGTTTTCACAACATTTTTTAATTACTGCTCGGCTCCTTTTGGTCGTAGCGTGATGTTAAATAGCCTTAAGCTTTCCTCGATAAATAGACTAACAATCATAAAAAGAATTTACAATTCATACCAGCCCCCTTAGTACATTTTGTTCAAAAATCTAATTATTTAAAAAAAATAGTTACTTCAAAATCAATTAAAATTGTAAAATCCCTTTTTTGCAAAAATAGTAGTTATTTACAAGTAAAATGAATTGCTGTTAGCAATATTGCAAAGTGACCTTGTTCAGGCGGCAGGGGGCAGTAGTTGCTGAGATAAGCGTGTTCAAAAAAACAAACTCTTCAGCTTTATATTATAGATATAGTAAACATACCGACCGTAGCAGAACCGAATGAGAAACTAATTTTAGGATTCAATTGATGAAATATCATGAAAGTGTGAAATTCAAAGAGAAAATGACTGATTCCTTCGGCCCTTACAGATATATAGATAGCGCGTTCCTCAGTACCAGATACACAAGTTCCTCTATCCTATAAATAAGTTTAATGTTTAATGTTCTGAGTGCAAATTAAAGTAATAAGTTACACACACTTTTAATGAATCCGCTCGTAAACTACACACGGGTCCGCGACGACTCTATCTAACCTAGGGTTGTCAACTTCAAGAACATATACTTGTAAAATACGAAAATAAGTAGAATGTTTGTTCTACATTTATGGAAAAGTTTATTAAAATGTGGAAATTACATAATACAACTTTTCGATGTAATTTTTTAAATGATTAGAATAAATTTTAACATTTTGTTTGCATTTTACTTCCTGCTCCTCCTATCTTCTCAAGACTGCTTAGCACCCTCGAGATCCGTCGCTTATGTCATGCCAAAAGGGTTATCTCAGTTATTTCTACAAATCAATACACCCCAACACTGCTCTAGTGTTCGGTGGGTGTGGTGGGCCAAATCCCGTAAAAATGCTTTGGTCTCACCAATTTTCACATACTTTGCTACAAGAGTAACTCAATAAAATTTCGTGACCCGAAAATAAAGTTGGAATTACTGAAAAGCCCCGTGAGTTGTCGACGAGTTTAATTAATAACATTTTTACGTAACCTTTATTACCACTATATAAGAACTACCTCACAGCTATGTAGAGGCAATATAATCCCGAACCTAACCGCTTTCTTTGAAACTCGCAGAGTAATCCACTAATCAGCTTGACAGATCGACTCTACACGATCGAAGCTGCCGCCAAAGCTGTGATTTAAGGCGCCTCCACACGCGCCATTACGAAAGAATTAACACTAAGCTATTTTATGTACCGTTTGAATTATGTTCGATTTAATTTATAACCTGGTTGATATATTTAAAAATAATTACACTCTGTCTATAGACAACAGTAATTTTCTGATGAATCACACTACATATCTACGGATATAAAATAAAAAAATCGTACTTCAATTTCACTGTCTGATTTATCTATCTCCATTTCTCTGCCACCTCACAAGAATCAACTTAGTAATTTATTTATCTAACAAATATATATTTTTTATATTTAGGGGGCAAGCGTTCACAGGTTACCTGATGGTAAGCAACTGCCGCCGCCCATAGACAGCGACATCCGAAGAGTTGCAAGTGCATTGCCGGCTTTTAAGCGGGAATAGGAATAGAGATAAAAAATAAGGGAAGTTGGGCCACCGAAAAACTCACTCACTGAACGAAACACAGCACAACAGTTTTCTGTGAGGTCGTGGTATCACTCCGGTCGAGCCGGCCCATTTATGCCGAAGTATGGCCTTCCCACGGCATTAAGCTTCCATATTATGTTCTTGAGATCGGAAAATATCTCATTGGTACACGCGTCCACCGGGGTTCGAATCTGCACCCTCTCGAGTGCGAACTAAAAGTCTTACCCCCTAAGCTACGGACGTTTAGAATAACACTTAATAATATACTTATAATAACTACCTTACTAAACAATAAAAACAATAAGGTCTAGTGGTACAGATCTCTGCTCTTGTCTCGTCGTGGGATCGATTTTTGCGTTGGAAACATGTTATTTCCAAGTTTGAATAGGACAATGTGAGCTAATCACCTGATTGTCAGACAAGTAAAATGATCCATGCGTCGGATGGGCGTGTAAAAAGTCGGTCCTACGCCTGATCTCTCGCCAGTCGTGTCGGCCATCCGTCCCACTGGGTAATGAGAGTGAAGGAACACTTGGACACTAATAAATGACTCCCGCGTGACAATCCTGCAACCTCACGTCGCGATTCCGCGCGGAAACGAAAACGTTCTCACGTAAACTCCTGGCACTTTTAACCGGCGTTCCGCGCGCGGAATCGCTTATCGTGAACACCGAAACCGGGGCAGGAGGTATTATTGCTTACTTTCTAAACAATACCTAACTTTGAAGTGATTGTTATGGAAACACAAAATGACCCTCCTAAAAATACAACATTCCACACCCCTAGCCGCTCTAAAAAAAGTTACGAGGAAAAGGTGTCGCGTTGTCAATTTTAGCGCGTCACATTTCAGCGGCGGACGCGCAGACAGACATGAAAGGAGCTATTTCAGTACACTTTGAACTTGTTTGTTTGTTTGTACGACTTTTAGAGAGCGTCTCCACTAATGACATTGATTTTACGAAATAATTAAACTTTATGCGGTCGAGTTTTATGAAGAATAAGGGAATGTTCTTGTGATATAAACTTTAAGACTAATGTCTGATGGTGGTGTGAAAAAGTATTTCGAAACAAAGGAAGAAAATATTTTAATCCAAATTCACGCCCAAAGGGCTTCCTTCAAATTATTTTTCGTATTTCTCTTCATTTAAATTAAAATTAAGTCGACTGAATGCTTATTCAATCGACTTAATTTTTAGCATAGACTTAGTTTAATGACCGGCGGTCGCGGGTTCGAATTCCGCTCACGGAGCAAAAGTTTTTCAATGTTCCTGGATCTTGAATATGTATTATATAATTAAAATCTTAAATATATAAAATAAAAGTATTAAATATATTTCCGTTGTCTGGTACCTGTAACACAAGTCCCTCGGGTACTTAGCACGGGGCCAGATTGAAGTGGTGTGAAGCATCCATAGATATGATTATTATTATTATAGTTTAAAGGATGTAAAGTAACATAGTCTACTTTCGGTCTTGAAAAACGTCAACGTAATAATAATAGTAACACTGTCCAAACTTCAGGCAAAGTAATATATACTAATTATATATTATATATATACTAGGAATACATTAGGTTTCATTGAGTTATGAATGAAGCTGATTGGTACCCAATAACTGTATTGAAACGGTAAACTCTGACATTCATTTATTGAATTTGATATTTTATTCAAGATCCGCTCCACTGAAACGAACCTGCGAAATCAAATGAATCGAGGAATAGAAATCATGAATCGACCAACGATATTTTATTAACGATTTTGTTTACATCTAAAAATATAATTTTAAGAGGGAGAGCCATGCTTCGGCACGAATTTGTCGGCTCGACCGGAGTGATGCCACGGCGTCATAGAAAACTGACGTGAAACGGCGTTGTGCTGTTTCGTTCATTGAGTGAATTTACCGGTGGACCAACTTCCCTAATCCTCCTATCCCTATTCTCATTCCTTAATCCCTCATTAAGACAAGCAACGCACTTGTGACTCTTCGGGTATCACGAGTATCCATGGGCGACGGCAGTTGCTTTCCATCCCCGTCTGCTCGCTTATTCCCTAAATATCATTAAAAAAATTGTACTTAATATAACATATTATATTGTATATTTTATATCTCATACTAGTGGTTGCACGCGACTATGTCCGCTTGAAACTTTATTAATGATCTCGTTTTTTATTTCTATAGCATATAGGCCTTCCTCGATAAATGGACTAACCAACAAAAAAAATATTTTTTTGATTCCGACTTTTTTCTGAGATTAGTGCATCAAACAATCAAACGAACTTTTCAGCTTTATATTATTTGTATATATAGAAATAATGTGCATTCTCATGGTGACAATATACTTATCTACGTAATTAACCGACTTCCAAAAACGAGGAGGTTATGTTATGTTTGGCTGTGGATATATTTTTTTTATTTTTGTATGTTCAACGATTACTCCGCCGCTACTGAACCGATTCTCAAAATTATTTCTTGGTTGTATAGGGTATTACTCCAATTTGGTCCCATTTTCCCAAAGTCAAAAATTTTATCTAGATAAATCATGACATGTAAGCTGGTACTGACTTTATAATTATGAAGATTGTGTACGGAAATAGGCTGATGCCTCACCGAATTCTGAAACAGGCACTATTAAAGAATAAATAATATATAATACTTTTTAGTTTCTTTTTTAATGTTTTTGTTTTTTCCTTTGGAAGTCGGTTTAAATTTTTTGTTAATATATACAGCATGTTCCAATTACCTAAACCGTATATGGAATGAGGCGTGGATAAAAATTGACATATATATTATTTTGGCCGGAACAGCAAAAAAGCTTGATCGGGCGCTGGCTGTTTCATCACTCTCCAGATATGTATCAAAAAGATATCTGGTAGACAAATCTGATCGAGAGGCAGTACCGACCTTTTGGCGTATAAAGGGGGGATGGTGGGTGGTGGACAGTGAAAATTGTTCAAATAGGGAATATGCATGTTTTTTTTATTATTTAATTAAATAAATCTTACGTTATTGAAAAACGATGTAGTCCCATCAGTTTTTTGATAAAATTGAAA
>JAOTAV010068213.1:0-13864 GCA_026546445.1 Cyclargus thomasi | reverse complement strand
TAAGATATTTAGGCAGTGTATTGCTCAATGCCGAAATGGAGTGCCACTCAGGTATATCACCACAGTGCAGAAACACCAGGTACCTGGTCTTCCGTGGTTCCATTGTTTTACTATAAGTTAGTCTAGTATTATCAAAGAAATTTTGAAAATTGAAAATACATATAAACATCTAAAACACAACTAAATTAAGGAAAAGAAGTAAAGCAAGGTACAGAAAATTAAAAGTATTTAAATTAAATAATAATTAAAAAACAAATAATTCAAAGTACTTACATCATGTTCGTTTGTTTGTTAATTCATCTATCACGATGTAATGAAGCAAACTAAGCGACTTGATTTTTATAATAATGATAATATCTAAGGACGCTTCACACCGAGTCAGTTCTAGTCCCGTGGTAAGTATCTGAAGGACTTGTGTTTCGGGTACCAGACAACGGATTCTCGTATATATTCATATTAATTACTTTTATATTACTATATACTTTTTTTCACATATTTAAAGTTTTTATTATATGATACACACATTTAATACACATCCAAGACTCAGGAACTTTGAAATAGTTTTTGTTCCGTTAGTGGGATTTGATTGAACCCGCGACCTCCGAAATGCGCTTACCAACTGAGCCACAGAGATCGTCAATTTAGGTATAGACTGAGTTGAAAGTAAGGAGGGTAACATATGGTTAATTTATATCCACGCAAGTAAAGCCACAGATATAAGGTAGTATACCTATAAGTTCGTTTTATTTGCGAAAAACCGTAGATTTTTTACACATTTAAATTTACAGCTTTTTAGGGTTCCATACCCCAAGGGTCAAAACAGGACCTTATTACTAAGACTTCGATGTCTGTCCGTCTGTCTGTCTGTTCATCAGTCTGTCTGTCCGTTTGTCTGTATCCAGGCTATATCTCAAGAACGGGAAAAGCTACAGAGTTGAAATTTCACAGATTATCTATTTCTGTTGCCGCTATAACAATAAATAAACTTTAAAAAATGGGTAACTCTCATACAACAAACGTGTTTTTTTGTAATAATTTACTTGTGATAATAATGGCGATGGTCGTCTACATTGCGATATCGGTTGCACTGTGTGGTCTGTTATAGTCTGTTATAGTCTGGTTAACTTTCAAAACTATGGTTTCTTAATTTTTTCTCCTTACTGGCAAGTGGCACGTGCCCTTCGTGCGTTAATCGAACTCGGACCATACCGGTTTTTGAATTTTTCGTAATTCAAGTCTGTATTTATTTTTAACTAGCTTTTGCCCGCGACTTCGTCCGCGGACAGGACGGTTTTTTCACGAAATTTTCTGTCGGCATTCAAGGGGATTTGAGAATTGTTTAGAAAGACTAAGACGGGCAGGACAACATCTATCTGGTCTGCTAATTTTATTATATACAGGAGTCCCATTTTATCTACTACATACTATATAAAAATAAGTCGGGTTTTCCTTCCTGACGAACTTCCTCCTGAACGCACAAACCGAATTCCAAAAATTTGCACTCGGACGGAGTCGCGGGCAAAAGCTAGTGATTTATTAAATTGTGTTACACTCATATTTTGTGAACTTCGATTACAATATATCACTATCAATAAATATAATAATGTTAAATAGCGTCTACCCGCGGCTTTCCCCTCATAGAATTAGAACACTTACAAATGAATTATCTTATGGGAGTATTTAATAGAAATAAAATATACCTATACTCCAATAAGAGCCAGCTAATCCTGTGTTAGTACATCTAATTTCAGAAAATCCGTTAAGTAGTTTTGGTGCGGTTGAAGCAAGCATCCAAACAAATAAACTATTACAATTTTAATATCATAATAGCCAAAACGGTTTACCCTAAACGTTAATAATAAGTTACAACTGACTGGTTATTCGTTAATAGAGCTTCTCAAAGTATACCATGGGGGAAATTGAAAGAGAGCCAGTTAACGAATCTACGTCATTTGGTCGAAATATTTCAGTGGAACTATATAAGTCGTCTGTCGGCTGGGTTTGACATAACGCGACCAAATTACTTTGATCCACAATCTGGCTATGTTTCAGCTTCCCTAATTGTACATACAACGATATACTTTGTATATTATATTATCTGGTGCAGATACAAATATCTGCAATGATGCAAATGAAAACGGTATTCAAATCGGATCAGAAGTTTTCGTGTTAAGGAAAAGGTTTGCTATAAACTCTTATCATTTTTTATACACCAGATGCAAAATTGGAAAAAAAAAACTAAAATATCTGCGACAGTCTCATTCAATTCAAATTAGTAGTTTTTGTATTGTAGAGAAAAAGTTTGACACAAACTCGTACCCCCCTTTTGTTTCCTTAGAGGGCCGGGGGAAAAATGTATATACCATCAGATGTTAAGTTGTAAGAAGTAAATAACATCTGCGAAAACCGCATTCAAATCTAATCAGTAGTTTTCATGTTAAAGAAGTAGTTTGATACAAACTCTTACCCCCTCTTCTGTCCCCTTAGAGGGGTGGGGGGAAACATTTTATAAACCAAATATTATGTTGGAAGAAGACAAATATATCTGCGAAAACCGCATTCAAATCGAATCAGTAGTTTTCTTGTTTAAGAAGAAGTTTGATACAAACTCTTACCAGCTCTTTGTTCATTAGAGGGGAGGGGGGGGGTGAAATTATGCTCCTAATTTTAAGTTAGAAGAAGACAAATACATCTGCGGAAACCGCATTCAAAACGAATCAGAAGTTTTCATGTTAAAGGTGAAGTTTGATACTAACTCTTACCGGGGGGGTAACTTACCTTTTGTCCCTTTAGAGAAGTGGGGGAAACATTTTTTATACACCAGGTGTTAAGTTGAAAGATAATTAATTATAAGAAATAATTTTCCAAAAGATTTTTTGTAAAATCTCAAATCTTATAGTAATATATGGTAATATAATATATTATTTACTAACACTTTTGTAACACTTTTGTTAGCTCAGAAGCACTCAATAATGATAGTAGTAGGGGAGATCAAGATTATTTTTGGAATATTGCGTCAGATTAAGATTGAGTATGTTTTTTACAAATCTCTGGTACAAAAGCATGAAAGGAGCTCCCAAATAAAGCACTTATGATTCAAGGGTAAAGTAAGGCTGTTATAACGTAGAACAACAAAGCGTCACTTTTTCGTAACTTAACTTCCCCGATATTCCCCGATATTTTACTTCGTACCTCGTAAGCAATTATTTGGTTAAGGCCTTACTGTCTAAAGTCATGTAATAAAATATGTTCAATGTAAACAATTTTTCAATCACTTTTCTTTAAATGACCGTTCATTTTTATAAGATCTTAATTAAATAAAAAGCTACAACATATCGAGTGACTACAAAAATAGCACGCTCGGCTCCTTTATCATAGCTAAATTGAGTCATTCATAAGGCTTTAAATAGCAATCTAAGTTCTAAAAAAGTAACTAAGTACACAGGGGCAAGCATTTGCAGTACTTATAATGGGGAGGAAAAGGCATCGTCAAACTTTTTATAGGTTATTTTTGATATTGAGATTTAGGGCTGACTTATGTGGCACAGCCGAGTGATCGGGAGATAGATAGCCTATCAAATAAATATAATGTATATATTTGATAGGCTAAGAGTCTTGAGTCTAAGTTTCAAAGTTCTGTATCTTGACTAAACGCGGGACCATCTTTGGAAACTAAACCATAAAAACTGAACACAAACTTTTGATTACATTTCCCTATTTTTGTTTTGAAATTAATAACCTCCTCGTTTTATGAAAGCTGGTTTTGATACGTTTTAATCAACGTTATAAATAAAATATACTCTGAATGGTCGTCCGTAAGTCACGTTGAACCTTCCAAAGCTACTAAAAAAATGGCCTAACTGGCAAAGCCTCGGGTGAACAGTATAAAATAATTCTAGCATTTCCTATTTTCCCAACATTACAATCCGTAAGAACGGACGATATCGGATGTCCTTATCTCCGTGTAAACTTCACGCATTACCGCCTTCAGTGATTTCGTCCAACTACCGGTTCCTCGTCCAACTAGCGGTATTTTGTCCAACGACCAGTATTTGCACTGCTGCCCGAAGGTTCCCGTCTGAGCAAATAGCCAGTCTCCCTGAAAATCACTGAAGTGCGCTTTACAATCTATACCCTTACTTGGAAGAAATCAACCGTGCTTGTTTATTTTGTCCCGATTTTCGTCATTTTAAGTGGTGACTGCACACTCAAGGTGTTATAGTTTATGAGAAGAAATAAATTATATTTGCTAAAAGAACTTTGAAACCCTAAGTTTTCAAAGATTTAAATTCATGTAAATAAAGAATTAACTTTTGCTTTATAATATTTTTACTAATCACACACTTTAATTTCGCATAAGAGTCTCGTTACCAGGCCATCAAACGTTATAAAAAAAACAGACTTCAACCATAAACAAAAGAGTATTTTGTGTATGATAATTGTGTCATGTCAAAATATTGTAGTGTGTGTATTGTAGAGTGCGTAGCGTTTTATTTATTAAAAACATGCAATATTAAAGCATATTTAAAAAAAATTGGCATTCCACGCCCTTCTTCCATATCAACTATAACTGGAAAATATACTAAAATAGTTTTCTTATCAGATAAGATCGATATAACTCAAGTAACATAACCACAGTAAATTTCACTTCTTTATCTAACTATTGTTTGTGGAATTTTCATGTTTTTTGTGAAAAAAATACTTTCATAGACTTAAGCCAACTCTGGTCTTATTGAACTTAATCTTACACTATCCGGGTTATCCGGTCCCTGGCTAAGAGCTTCATCTTATACTATTCATACACAGTAAAGATTAGTACTTTTGTATGCTTGTTACAAATAAACTCAAAAACATTTATTTTTTTAACTCAAAAACAATTTAAAAAATACTTTACTGTTAGATTCACTACATTATCTCAGAGTGACATAGGTTATATCATTTACTAGAAACCGACCAAGTGCGAATTGAGCTCGCGCACGAAGGGTTTTATACCAGTATACAGCAAAAGATTGAGAAAACGTATTTCTGAAAGCCTAAAATTTTTGAAAATATTTAATTTATAAAAAACTTTTAAATTTATAAAATAAAATTATAAAAAAAGGACGTGATGGAATCCGAGCCCACGCCCCTAAGAGCTTAAATCGGCGTCCTAGACCGCTCGGCCAAGCTCCCGATAATCTGCATGTTAAATTTATCAATACAAAAACATATTTGTTCGATTATTATTATATATATAGATATTTGTATTTGTTGTTATATCGGCAACAGAAATACATTTTATGTGAAAATTTCAACTCTCTTGCCATTGTAGAGTCACAGCCTGGAGACAGGCAGACGAACGGATATCAAAGTCTTAGTAAAATGGTCTCGTTTTTAGGGTTGCGTACCCAAAGGGTAAAAACGTAGTAGTAAACGTTGTAGGGAATCGATGATAATGTCGTATATAAAGTGTTTTATGAAATAAAGAGTTACATAAATTTAATGGAAAAAATATTGCAATAAGCGGAATGTCGTATAAAGCGTAGTCAGTATATCCGGCTTTAAACAAGAAATCCGATACGAAGACGAAGCTAAATAGCGTTTCTCGTAATATTAAGCGGTTGGTAAATATAGGCGGAGTAATTGTGTCTTTCAAAGAATACTAAACCAACGCTGCCAATTGTACGGACTGCATAATATTTTAATTCACAGTCAAGTTGTAATAATAACTTAGCTCAAAGTATGAGCGTGTCAACTGTCAACCGATTGAGTTGGACGAGTTATCGCCGCCGCAGCGAGACAGACAACGGAGGTCACGTGGCCCAATATTTGAACTTCCAATATTCCTCGATTCACGAGTTACGACTGTTTGCCCGCGCGCGACGAATCGGGAAATCAGAAAAATCATACAGTCATTTGTGTGATTACATTCCGGTAAAAAAGGAAATTTTATGACGTGATCGAAATGTCGAATGAACTTTATGGGACTTATAAGGGAGTTTGTATAAAACATGTAACTACAAATAGAGCAGATACCTCCCTGGTAAAAATCACACACGAGAAAGAAAACTGGTATAACTTTTTTGTGCCCAAACGCATCCACAATTTTTTTATGCTAAATTAATCCTTATTCATAAAAATATTTAAGCAATGTATGACTAATCAAGGTTCGCTGTTCCTTTCTGGAATATTGAAAATATTGATTAAATATTTTTAATAATAAGAGGCGTATGTCGTTTTTTATTCTCAATAACTTTACATTGTGTTACTTTATAATGTGGGATATGAACGTGGTGGCCAAAGGAAGATCTTCCGACCGAGAGAGGTGTTATACTCGGTCAGGCCGAAGCCTACGTGATACATTTCAGTTGTTGTATATATACCGCCGTGCTACGAAAACTTCGGTAGCGCGATGCAGGATTATTATGCTTAATGAGGGTACCGCCACAATAACTTATTTCAAGTTCATCGATAATGTAGCCATCAGTTAACTTGAGATAAAGAGATAAAAACCCTCAATATGATTGCGAAACTCGTCACGTCCACGTCGCTCGAATGTAAAGCAGCTATTAGCATATCGCGGCCCGCGTGCAACGTAACTTAATGTCTTCTGAATGACTCCTCATCGGAAAAAAGTTATCTACATAAGATATTTTTAAAATACATTTGTATCGATTGCATTTTTAAAATACTTTATTTCTTTTCAAAAATGTCGTTAATAAAATATATTTCAATTGTGTGATGACGGTAGATTTTAAAAACTAAGTTACAAAGAACTTTGTTAATTGAAATAGTTTTTAAAATTTGTTTTTAAATTATAAACAAGTTAACTTTATCATATTAGGTAATATTATGTCAGGTCAGTCTTTTGACATTTCGTAGCATCTCGTAGCACGGCGTAGCGGCGTAGCATAGACTAAAATAAAAGAATTGTAGTATGAAATACAGAGTTCTCTGTATACTCAATACTTTCATAAAAATTATTTATCTACTGCCGTCACAAAAATAATTTTTGTTGAATAAAGAATATGCCAAGACACTTCAATATTCTTACATTTACCTAAAAGTCTTACATCTGCTAAGTGAATTACTCTCCTACGACGTTCCCGCGGGAAAAGGTACGACACGACGGCAGGTCTGACATGACATCATGACATGACGTTATCATGTCCACCTCAGGAGCCAAGTCGGAGCCGTCGGAAATACAGATTATATTTATCGGAAGCTAATTCGCGCGCCCCGTTCTGCCGACTGCCACTCACCTGTGACAGGGCTTACAAAAATATCATAATATAAGTGCAGCTTATGTTTGAATATAAGACGGCCAAATTTGTTTTTTACACTAGGGAAAAATCTCATCTACATCAACTAAATGGTCTTGCTATAACAGTGTTTTGACGAAAGTATTTTGGTCTACTACTTTTTCATTATTAATGCATCACATTTGTTCTATTAAACCATATGGATACAATAAAATTGATTAACACTAGAAACAATATATGTTATGAATCTCGTATATCTTCGATTCTGTAAATAGTTAACATCAGAAGAAACCGAATGCGACATGTATTCTCAACGACACAAATATTTAAAATATACTAAACAATTCCAAGTGCATTGTGCAATGAATAAAGTTATCGATACGACAGACAGCGCGGACGGCGCGGTGCGGGCGGTACGGGCGGCGCGGCAAGACGACGACTCGGGCGAGACGCAGCCCTGGCCGTGGTAGACAAACAGACATGTCGGAGTGACAGGCGGCGACATATATTATTCACGGCGCACCGCCGTAATGCCGTCGATGCAGATAAATTGTTTTACCGCGGGCTCCGGGGCGTCTCCGACTTCGGCGTTTGCATGATGAGCTCGTTTTTTATGCCCGAATAAAATTGTGTTAGCCGCGGCGCGACGTGCAAACGCCGCCCGAGAAATTGTTTTCGAGGAACCCGCTTTGATATTTATGAAAGTCGACATGCCGAGGCATCCTTTTGAGCGAAGGGTACGCGGTGGATTTTCGGAATCCCCTGGACATGCCGCTCGTATATTTTATGCGAGATCCGAGATATAGGAGGCGTTAAGACCGACGTAAACTTTTAATGTTCGCGCTCCGATGAGTTCGGTGACATGTGTAGTTGAGACGTCGTTTTAGTGCCCGTGCCGCGGGCCCGGACGTATCAATATTAAATCCACCCGTAAACAACTCCGCGGCGGCGGATCGTGATCACTAGCGATTCCATTAGCGAACGGATCCGCTGTTTATACACTCGGAGCGACGTCACATCGGGAGGCGCACCCTAATATCTAATTAAGCTCGTCTGATAAATTCTATAATTAAAAGCCGAAGGTGGAGCCGAAAACGAGAGCGCCGTTGACCACACCCTGTACAGCTCCGGAGGATTATTACGTTTATACGGAAAATAATGCGCGGTTGCGGCGTTCGACTCAAATATTTGAAGATGTAGTCAAAGGGTGGCTTTTTGCGAAGGTCCTTTGAACCGCGCGGTCTGCGGTCAGATAAACCGATTAGCCGCGCCGGCCGCTCCACCCCGCTAACTGTATTATGTTTGTAAGGAAATATAATTTTATAGCCGCCTCGATACACTTCAACTACGGAGTTCCGAGCGACTAGCCTGCGGGATGTTGTTTTTGCGGTTGCGGTGTGTTTAAAAGTAGGTTTACTATCTCAAAGTTGCGATTTATGTATTGAAACTTCTCCAAACAATATAATTATAATAATATATAATAATAATAATTTTGATAGAGTAATTTAATTTTGAACTGTCTTAAGAACTAAGATGAAATCTATGCTTTAAAAAGAGAGCGTATTCCCGATTAAAATGCCGGCAACGCATCTGCAACTCTTCTGATATTGCAAGTGTCTGTGGGCGACGGTAGTTGCTTTCTATCAGATAATCCATTTGCTCATATTTTTTCCCTTTATTTTTAAAACAAAATGCCATGTATCTGCTTTTAAATTTTAATTTTGGTATATTTCCACGAGCATACCATATATTATGCCAGAGGAAACGTACCTGAACTTTGTAAATGCAAACATCAAGTAACGGTCAGCGTGATTTAATTGTTAATACTTTCAAGTTCGGTTTCTGTGATTTATTCACGAGGCCAGCCGCGGTCGGGTATACTGTATGAGGGTGTAAGTAACCCGCACTGAATCTTTTATATAGTTTCGTTTATCAGCTAGTTCCTAGCTTGTAACATGTTTGTTAATGCCTTAGGGTTAGAAGGTCGTTTAATTAATCATTAACGGTTTCCTCAAAGTGGACCGTTAAAACATAAACTGGAAATTCCTTTGAAATATCACTTTATATTTGAAAATAATTTTTGCCTTAATTTTATTTATTACACGAAAATCTTAAGGCATTCTAGAGGTTTATAAGTGTTTATAGCTCCGAGCCCATTTTTACTCGACTGCACCAGAATACGGGTTATGTTTTTCGATAGTATCTGTATGTATGTATGTATAATTGCAACGCTCTGCAGCCTAAACGGCTTGATGGATTTTAACGTATGAGGATAGATTCGTCTTGATAGCGCTAGTGACACTGAGTACATTAAAAATAAAAAAATCCAAATGCAGGATTTTCAAGTCAAAACTGTGAGGAACCAAAATTTTTTTTCAACCGTTTGGGTCGTCTAAGATATCAAAAAGCTTTAAATAGCCATTCTAGAAATATACATAGTTTAAATTGCAATGGTTCATGCAGGCAGTTTTTTCTGTTTTTGGACATTTACCTTATTTGGTAAATGCCAAAGTAGACCGAAGAGCGAAGAGTAAAGTATTTACTATTTACACTACAGCAGAGCAATTTAATTCGATAACTGCTTTAATTGTCGTCAATTATAGAACCCTTTCTCTGAAATTTGCTGCAATATGAAAAATAAACACGCCGAGTGCTGTCACAATGTAGGTCTTCGAGGACACTCGAATGTTTGCTGTGAAATCAACGAAATTCCATTATCAAACAGGTACCCCGTTCAAACGAACCGCTCCTTTCGAGCGGAGCCTTCCTTTCAAAATTAGATTCGGCATAAAGCCTATTTTAATTTGTGCCGACTAAACACTGAACGTTTCTGTGTTGACTCGCGCGGGGCGACGCGGCGCTGCGCGGGTCTCGGCAAATATGTCGCGACCCGACGTAATAAGCTTAGGGCGCCTCGCTCCGCCCAACGTAAATCCTTTATTGCCTCTTATAAACAAAATATGTCCGGCTCATACGAGGCACCTTCCCCGGAAACCTTTTCCGCTCGACAAAAGACCTCAAAAGCGTATTGTTGTTATGATTTGGGAAAGCTAAATTCTTTTGTCTCGCTTTAAGGTATCGCATATTTGTTAAATTTGCTCAATATATATATATACTAATAAAGCTTTTGGGTGGTTTTTTGTTACCTAATGTTTAATTTATCCAACGTGTATGTAAAGTTGCTTTGTTTCAACCGAAAGTTAAAATTAATAACGTATAGCAAGAAACACATTTAAAAGCGCACGATTTATGAAAACAATTTCTCAGTAAAACGACTGCGTGCTGACGAAATGTAAGAAATTTCATGGGAGTTCGGTAGCAGGTGGCAGAACGTAGTTCGCTCGGTAAATCACAGGCGAAGGCAATTGTGAAGCTGCATACATCGCTGTACGCTGGGAACAATAAAACTCATTAATCGCGGTCGGTAAAACGTTTCAGGTATTAATAAAATTACCAAGCCGGAGGTCGACGAAGCGCCGGCGGCGTACAATAGGATCTAAAATAAATACGTGGATGGCAAACAGCGCACAAAGCGTCCACCTGGCGCGGGCTATAGAAAATTAAGTGGCTTGCCGGACCTCGGTAATGCCCGCCGGCCTCTACTCTAATCTTGCGATATAACTGCACTTAACACACTTATTCATTGTATGTAAATTCCGCCCATTTTTCAACGTGACAGCGTTAACTGTAGAGAGAACTTGAACATAAAATATGATATTCAAAATCTACGGACTTAAAGAACTTTTAGTTCAAATATATTTTGTTTTTTTTTTTGAAATTTTATTAGAATTTTTAATAGAAATTAAAATAAGCGTCATCTAAGTTTTGTTATCTCTAACATTCAAATGGGTTTTTAAAAAACGTTAGTAAAATTGCAACTCCTGAAAACCTTTGTCTAAACTTATTTCTGATTTACAAAGCATATTCCTCTAACAAAATAACCTTGTATTTAGTAGGGATCACTGCATCAGCTTAGCACAGACACTGATAAAGCGAGCACATTGTCGGTAATCCTAGCGCTGTGTCCAATTGTTCACGCGGTAAAAAACTGACCCCAGAATTGGCAGATCGGTATCTGTGGCGAACCGCTGCTTATCGCAAATTACACCACTTTACCGTCGGATCAGACTACGTTACTGTGATAGCTTCTAATGCACGAAGGGTTCGAAATTTGAAAAAAAAAACGACAATCTACATGATCCACTGTCCTATCTGATGCAGCCACTACATAATGGTCGATGTTCGTTGTTCGTTGCACGATCATTGTACAAGCTTTCACATCAAAAGCACGCCGATCAAAAGCGATTATACACGAATATCGGCGGACAGAGGCAGATACTTCTGTCATTGTTTGTATTTGCCCATCATGAAGAGAAGCCATGAGACACAAAAGCTAAAACTAAACTTCATTAAAACTTATCAATAAAGTTCAAACCTAAAAGCTCTCTACGTACAAAAGAATAATCGTGAATTGCAAAATCATATGACACGTCGGAAGAAATTTTCCTGGCATTTTTAAATGAAATTATTGAAGGCAAGTATTCCACAATTGAGCTCGTGGTAAGAGTCGGAGCTTAGCGATCATCAATTTATCCGTCGGCGGGTTTTATTGCCGCTCGTATTGTCGACCAAAGATTTACTTTGACATGTCGGAAATTCGTTTGTTGTCTGAATTTTTGTGGATTTTTTTCAGTTTTTCCCGTTTACCTCGTCGAGAAAGGATTAATACGTTGGAAGCGATTTCAAAGGGGTTAAATAAATACCGGATGCATTCTTTCATTTGAATATGAAATTGACTCGTAACGTAGTCTTTTACCTTGTTGTAATTGTATGCAGTATGTGTTGTAGTTGTATGCAGTTTTAAAAGCTAAAGTGTTAACATCCCTAACCGATTGTCAGATCCTTAATTATGAATTTATGGATCTTACAATCGGTTTTTCATTTGATAGCATTAGTAGAGATTTAAAAGACTGTTCATAAAAAAAATACGAAGCAAAGTGTCTAAAAAGTAATTTCACATATATAGTAAACAATGCGAACAATAACACAATCAAGAGTATAGTGGGTTATACAGCTGGTAACACATTAACTGTGTTTCCTTAGCCTTTGTCTGCTCGAATTACGGGGAAAGGCGAAAATTTAAATACCCGGCGGGAGTGTTTTACATGCATGCAGTTTGCATGTAGCGCGCCCTTTAATGAGGCGACACGATGTTTTACGTGATCACAAAGCGCCACGAAAAACTTCATTAATCTTTTAGTTAATTTCCTCCGACACCTAATTGTTTTTGTAAGTCTTCGCCTTTGACTGAGAATTTTGAGACTGCAATAACAGGTCTGTTACGGTTCACGTATTTGCTTAATTCTCTCTAAAGGCACGATACGTCGGACCATAATAATTAGCAACATTTTAGAGCGTCCGTAGCCTAGTGGATAAGACTTTTGGTTCAAATCCGGGTAAGGCGTGTACCAATGAGACATTTTCCGATCTCAAGTACATAATACTAATGATCATTGCCATATGCCAGTAGGAGAGCCATGCTTCGGCACGAACAGGCGGGCTCGACCGGAGGGATACCAGGGTCTCACAGAAAAACTCGCTAATCTAATTTATCTACCTTTTCACAATGTTTCCTATCAACGTTAATTTCCTTGGTGCTTCCACTTTTAAGTTTCGGTTATTGCAACATTGGGCTATCAGGAGGGCTATTATGACCATTACAAATCTGCATGGCTCCAGGCAATTCAATATATGGCCTTGTTATTTTTTCGTACCACAAGGTCTTATTAGAATAATAACTGAATTAATACTAATAATAGTTTGGTTGTCTATGAATGGATTTTAAACATGTTAGTGACATTAGGGAACGTCAAACTTTACGTATTTAGTGTCTCGTGACTGCTGACTGGTTGGAACTTGACTGGGAATAAGAGATCATAATAACCCCCCCGGGCTTTAAATATAGAGAGGAAACATTCAAAAGATAATTTTTAATTTTTAATTTCGTTTAACTTATTTAGTTGCAGATCCCAATACCGCTGTAGTATATCCCTAAGGGCTCACTGAGATCATATTTTTTGGTGTTTTTTTATTATTATTATTACCTATTATTATCAATTAAAGGATGTTCATAATTGGATACGGCTTTCGAATATTCTAGCGATACGGGAGAGACAGTGGTAGGAAGCTCGTGTAGAAAACCGACCAAATAGGACTCGTGCACAAAAGGCTCCGTACTGTATTAGAGCAAATATAGGTTAAAGATGATGCCCGCAAGTCCGTTGCAACAAAATTAGTTTATCACGCGAGAACCATTTTTCGGGATAAAAAATCGGTTCATCGGTTTGGACGTGCAGATGTAACAGACAGACACAATTTCGCATTTATAATTAATAGTATGGATTAGTCATACGAGTATGTCATTTGTGTCAAAAAAGTTTTTCTATCAACGAAGAAAAGAGTTTTGATATGCAACTTTAAAGCAAAAAAAAATCGAAATAAATTTTTATCCTTTTTTTATCTCCTTTTTATGGCCCTACGGCTATTTAACCATGGCCAGTGTCGAGTAAAGGCGGGAAATCAATTTTCTTGGTCCAATAATTTTAGCAACGTTACAATATTTC
>JAOTAV010068202.1:0-13865 GCA_026546445.1 Cyclargus thomasi | reverse complement strand
ACTATTAAACTACTACTTACTACAACAATCAACTGCTTAAAAACTACTCATAAAATCTAAATATATGTCAATTAGAATTCGGGCCTCTTCCGAATTAGGTGAGGACAGAAAACTATTACATACTCCTATATTTCCTAGAATATCATAACCTCTGTTGGTTTATTGAGGTGTTTCATTTTTAATACAAGTTAAAGCTTTTGACAAACTACTGTGTAAGTCAACATGTACACATTCAGAAAACATTTGTTTTAAATTTACTCAAAAGTAATAAATGATTTTCATTCATTTATTACTTTGAGCAGCTATGGCAGTGTCACAAATATTTCCAATTTTTTTAAATAATCATTGGCATCAATAATTTTTCAAATTTATTCACTTAAAAACTGTAGTAAATCAACATGTGTGTTTATTATAGATATTCAGACAGAGACTAAGAAGAGCAGAGAGAAAATATCTACAAAAAAAACCGAGGAGGAGCGACCAAGATTCCTACGCCTGCTGAACATGTTGGACGCAATTTTCGAAATGTTTCTTTTATAGTTATTCGTCAAGACATTTTTTTAGTGATTAAGACCATGCTTCATAATTAACTGAGTGTATATTGATATGATTGATTTTAAATGAATTGGCAATGTTTAATCAACATTGCACAATTTAGTTGTAAATATTTTATTTTTTAGTATTGAATGTGACACAAAGTATGAATTGTATTAAATATTGATGATTTTTAATAATGCTTAAATAAAGGTAGAATAAAATGATGTACTGGTAATTATAGAATAAGTAGTCCCCGACTTCCAATGAGTTCCAATATAAAGAAATTTGTTTTTTAAATACTCTTGTTGTAACTATTTATAATTCTGTAATTATTATAACAAGTATAAGTATTATATGTTCTTAATAATCCAGTTCTGTTTGAGAGACAATAGTTTTGTTAATTATATGGTTGTTTAGAAATAAATGTTACATATCGTTGTTGAAATTCTAACACCACGTAAGTCACTTTTTGGCTATTTAGTCATTTTGATGCCGTTTTGCAGAAAATCGAAAAACGCAAGTTCGTTTAAGTTAATCAGGAACGAGTGTCACCTAACAAAAACTTGTACAATTTTTTAATTGTAAAACCTTATTAGTATGGTGATGTATACAAAAGACAATCAATTATTTCGCTCTCCTGAAAAGTTGCCACTTTTGGCTTACGTCATGTTAGAACTTCAACGACGATATAACCTATACTATTCTTGTTTTTACAAACATATTATTATTATTTAAGATTTTTAATATAATTCCAAGATACTCCAGGACTAAGTAGGTTAAAAATGTAATTTTAGGAATTACAATACAGTATTCTAGTCATTTTAGTTCAAGGAGAAACGAAAAGATTTGTATAGTTTTTCTATTTATTATCATACTAAATAAAATGATGCAACTTGATACTAAACGTATATTTTTATTACAACTACAATCATATTTAGATTTTTAAATACTTAATTCAGATCATTCAATAGTTCTAACAAATATTATATAAAAAAATAACTTGAGAGCGATTGTTCAAAATTATTTGAGAAATATTTTACTACCTAAATAATTTAAAACTAGGTATAGTCCATGCATAACTTCCGAGTCCGGGGTCCAAGTCAGAGTCTCAGTGCACTGCGGATCGTGTAGTCGAATAGGCGCTATAGTTTGCACCCAGTATATAAATCTTTCACTATGGTTTACACATTTCGATGTACGACAATTATTATCTAGTTCGCGGCTGTAAGTCGCGTCTCCCACGAAAACCTGCTAATAATCTTGATACCCGGAAGCATTAAAACAGTCTCACTGCAGGGCTGTGACCAATTCAATGTCTAATGGTGTGGAACAAGTAATGAGTATGGCGGGCTCGCCAACAGTAGAAATAGTAGTGACTATATTGAATTGTATTTGGCTATAGTATCTTAATATCCCGCTATTTTCGCTGAGCGATTATAAAGTTGTAAGTGGCATACAAATCTACTATGTATAATATACATAGTCTTAATCACATTGTTATTTTGAAACTATTAATACTATTAACATTTTTTGAACAATCCTCTTTTGTTTTAATTTGAGAAAACATAAAACATTTTTCAGCTGCTATCTCCTCTTGGTGACTAGAAATTACAGAAGTGTTTTCACGAGTTATAGAGTTATATATTGGTAACAAATCATTGCAAAAAAGATATTTCACAAATATCTATGTTCCCATGTCACTTAAATTTATACAAAAAATCTATAAAAACCCTTTCACAAAAACACAAAAAATTTTAAAGCTAACTGTAGATTATTAATTGAATATTTGATTTTATCTTACTCTAAATTAACAAATAATATTATTTTAAGGCATGGCTGGAGTTCATCATTTTATGGCAGAGAAAATCACATTGTCAAATTTTCAATTTAAAATAAAAGTAATAACCAGCATACTAGTCTCTGCAGCTTGCAACTCTTACAACTTCATATATTAACATAAATGCTTGTGCAAATAATACATCTAAATCTATGAACACAATGTAAGCAAACAAAGTCACATGATTTTGTCAAGTTACAATTCTAAACGGAGTCCTAATCTTCTTTCTCTGTCTTCTTCTTGTTCTCTTTTGTTGCAATTTTCGTTTTACACTCCTGGTAAATGCCATCTATATCAAAAGCAGCCTTCATGTTGTCTTTTGAAAATAGAAACCTGAAATAACAAAAACAAAAGATGATATGGGAGCTGTTTCCCCTCATTGTTGCTTTATTGTTATAAGTTGTGCAGTCAAATGACTGGCACACTTCTGTTAACTCACTTTTGCAGTTTTCCCGTGCTGTCAGGCATAGGTTTCCTCATCACCTCCTGTCCATCTTTGAACAGCAGGACTGTGGGAAGCTGCCTGCTTGTAGGACCGTCCTGAATTCTAAACTTGGTAGCCCCATCTGGATATCTAAATTTCAAACATAATAACCAGTTTATTATAAAACAATTTTGAATGACAGTGCAACAACCAAAAGTTAAAAACTTCAGCAATTAGTTTAATTACCTTCCAATGTCTAATTTTCCAAATTTCAAATTGTCCAAGCTGTAACTTGACGATAACTCGGCAAATATAGGAGCAAAGTTGACACAAGCTGGATGCCACGCAGCATACAGACAGACAAACCATGTGGTGCTTTTCTTCTTTAGCTCTTCATCAAGAGTTTGGGGTCCTCGGAAGTATATAATGTTTTCTGGTCCTGAATAGGTAGGTTCTGGTAGCAACAGAGCTGTGAGGATAACCATGGCTGCATATGGCATCCCATATCTATTAAAATATATAATAGCCTATAGAAGCTTTAATCAAAAACATAGTAATACATAATAAAAACCATATCATACTTAATATTATAAATGTGAAAGTTTGTAAGTGTGTATGTTTGTTACCTTTTCATGCTTAAACAGCTCAACTGATTTTTGAAAAAATTTGGCATGGAGGTAGCTGGTATATTAGATTAACATATAAGCTACTTTTTACACAGGTAGCACCACAAACACAGCTAGCTGTGTATACAAACTTTATAGTTGGTACCTCACAAGCTAACCAAATAATTAGTTAATCATTAAAGAGCCTCAGAGTATTTTTTTTAATTCCAGGGGTGTCTCAATTTATAAACATATTATGATGTGTTGGTGCATGTAGTTTATTATTTATATAACATAATAATGAACACTTAAGAAATCGTAGACGAATCTGCTAATGATACTGACCTTACGTCGGCATACAACCACAAAATGAGATTGGCCACTTTAGTATAGACAAACGACGAAGACAGGTAGTTCACCATGGTCACGCTGCCCGTTTTCCTTGTCCGCAGCATCACCACAATTATAAGAAAGAACAGGATTTCCGTTTCCCGACTATCTAATTCACAGTCTGAGTCAGGGAACAGGTAATTACATATTAGACCCGTACGTTTCGAGATTACATACGAAATGCTCAATAAAATGTTAACCCAATAGTATGGTTTTATCAGCTGTTTTAAATCACTTTTAAAAGCCATTTTCTCTTTAACATCTATTTCTATAATTAAGAATATTACAAGAAACTTCAGAATAAACTTTTGCTTTGGAATCTTCACAATCTAAATTTGACATTGACAGCACATTGTTATATTAATTTTTGACAGCTCTCAAAATGTGTTCTTAAATTTTTAACAGGTTACAGAAGAATTCGTTTTGGCATCTAATCAGTAATCACTTAGTAGTCATTATCATGTCGTCAAACCGGAGTTTTCGGACGTATCTTAAAGGTATCTCACGTATATTATTGACGTTCAGAAACACACTTGACACTACCCTATAACCATAGAGTAAAGATAAAATATGTCATAGAGAACTAGAGAATAAAAAAGCAAAGAAAGTGTAAAACCTGAGGGTAGATAAAAACATTACACAATTTTATTCTACTTGTATTCATTTCTAGTCAGTTTTTAATATAATAACTTGTTACTGTTGCGTAGACGTAGTCTGAAACTGTAAGCTACGTTTTCACGGCAAAAATTCCTAGCAGGTTAGTAAAAAAATTTAATTATAATCTTACGTATACGTGATATCCATACGTAGGCGCATTTCACCACTAATTCTTAAATAAACTTTTTGTTGAAAGCCTATCCGACACTAGAGTCGTTCCACTATACTGGACAAGTATCGGATAGTATACTATGATAACTGATAAGTATCGGATAGATACTTCTCCATCATAACACTTGTTAGGAAGTGGTGCAACGGGCAATAATATTATAATCCGAAAGTTTGTCTGTTACATCTTCACGCCCAAACCACTGAACCAATTTTGCTGTAATTCGGCACGTAGATAATTTTTACCCAGAAAATTGACGGTTCCTGCACCATAAACTGCCTACATACCGTTTCAGTTGTTTGGGAGGAGCCTGCTCCTCCCAAACAACTGAAACTATTTTTTGCGTGAGTTTAAACCAAGGAACATTAAGAATGACTCTAGAGTCTGACACATTTACAAGGTCAATTATTTAAAGGTGGGTGTCGTCGGAGCGCCGCTGCTGATTCAACGCTTGTACCGCGCGCCGCAGCCATATGGCTTCGATGATAGAGCAATTTTTCTTTTTTGTCGTGGAGAAACATCCATGGATATTGATACAATTCAATGAAACACATCGTCCGAGCTTTCCCGCTCCTTCTCGAGAGAGACAGAACGTCAGACAAGAATCGCAAATGAAAAAGGATGGAAATATATCGTTCAGTGCACTAGAGGCAACGCTAGTTATAGAACCGATGGATCTGGAAACAGATATCATGGACGTTTTGGGACCGCAACAGAACGAATATTATTTTGAAAACACGAGGAGTGGGAAACAACCGTCGGATCAAAAGGATAACATTTGGTCTAGTGGCTCCGTTCACAGTGTGCAGAATACAAACACATTCGGTAGCAGCTGCTTTCTCGGCGGCACCAGCGCTGAGCCCACACAGCATAGACTGAGCGGACACGAACAAAATTTTCCAAAATCACAATGTATCGAATGGGGACGTCATTTTGAAACGACGGAAAACGACGAGGAGAAAAACAAACACGAAGAACCGAACCACATTCGGGAGTTGGTCAAATTTAAACATTCGAATGTAGATAGCTCAGAATACAAACGAAAACTACGGAGCAGACGAAGAAATAGAATCGAACGTAGGAACCGTACAATAGCTCGATACTTAGATTATGTAGTGAATAAGTATTCTTCGTCTAGAAACAACAGATGTGTAAATTTTAACTCGGCGAACTATGAAGTGGCGACATGCGTAACTCCGTGCGGCCGTTCCACGCCTAAATGCTCTATCCTGTAAGAGAAAACAATAAAGAATAAGCTCAAAACATTATCCCCCTTACTAATAAAAATATTTTTAAAGTCTATAAAGTACACAGTAAAGGTACCCGTGGTATAACTATACGTTCTTTTCTTGTACATTGAAAACGTCCCATGACAGAAAAAACAGCGGACCTTGAATAGTTATGCGATTTATAAATATTTTCATTAATAAGGGGGTGTATTTTCAGATTGGTTGACAAAGATAAAATATTATTTTTCGAGAATCTGGCTTATCAAGCTTTAGCTACTCTCCAACAGATGGCGCTACAGCCTCATTAAAAGTTCACTGGTTTATTGCAATAATAACTCCAGGCTTTTATTATTTTTTTCTTTTTTATAAATTATACAAAGTGTTATAATATCACATAAGTTGGCACTGTTCAGTTTAGTGAGCAGGAAAGGTTTAGTAAACGCGACTCAACACTGAAGACTTAGTCGACAATGATTATAATGAAGATTGCGCGGTTGTCCTGACTCCTGCAGATATTTTGTCAGAGTTATAGCGATGTTAACGTTGTTTAGCATTTATCATCCGGAAGTAAGCGGTATCAGAAAGCATTATACTAAAAATACTGCTCTTTGATTAGATTGCAAACATTTGAAGCAGTCGTCGACTTACGATGCACCACTTTTCGACCTAATTACTTAATAATTGGGTTGGAAATGATAGCATTGTCAACGACTGTTCCCCACGCTTATTCCACCGGGTCGTCGATCATGTCTTCTAAGATTTTTCTAATGTTCATTAGAAATCTCGTAGTTGTAGAGCGTGAACATTGTAACAAAAATTGATAAATATATTGTTCTAATATTGTAGATATGGATTGTATTACCTTTATGTCAAAATATTTGTAGTCATCTACTTATCGTTATAACACGGTCGAACTATTTTGGGTCTCGACTGGTATGCTATAACATGGCCGCGCGAGTCGCGATCTGATGACGTCATCTACTTTATACAACATAGTCTTAACTCACAATATATGTGTAATGTACATATCATTAAGTAAATAAATATTCTAATATACTTATCCTAAGTCTAGCCAAATACATAATGATTGATTTTATATAATTGTTTTTGACGCACAATTCCTATTTCCTTGCTGCTAGATTATTTTTTGAACTTCTTGAAATAAAATCTTAACTGAGTTTTTTTAAAAACTTGTGATATTTCTTAACTAATGTTTTATCAAAAACTAATCGCAGTGCTATAGGATTAAACATGATAATAATAATTATTATTTATATAATATGATGTTTTTAGAATTGAAAACTCATATTTTTATTTTTGTTGATTGCTCTTTTGACTATAACCAAGATCTGGTGAATCTGGTGATTTAAAATGCTTTGTAATTATTGTATATTTAGAATTTACTAATTTTATCAGTATTAAAATGACAAAAATAAAATACGCATTTTATTTCTATAACAATCTTTTATCCGCATGCAGTATATTTTGACTCAGAGGTACACACACACATACACACATGAAAAAATTTGGTGTGACAACTTATCAACTAATCAAGTCTTTAAAATCATTTTTAGCTAAAACATGCATAAATTACTATCATTATCGTAAAACTTAAAATGATGAATTTTATTAATTTAATTTAGGACTTTTAAAACTCCATAATTTATAACATCCAAGGAAAAACTGTTAAGGCACGAACTCATTTCTCAAACTCAACATTGTACGAGTCCAATTCTTTTAGCTTCTTTGTCGGCGTGGGGTCCGCGCCGTGGACCTTCTGGACGTGCTTCCTGAGCTCGTGCGTGCGGACGAAGGTGGCGGGACAGTCGCGGCAGGGTAGACGGGCGCCGCGGTTGTGGCGGCGCTTGGCGTGCTCGGACCGCCGCGACGACGAGATGAACCGCTCACCGCAGTCGGCGCACTCGTAGGGTCGCTCGCCGGTGTGGCGGCGCCGGTGGTACACGGCCGCCATCTTGGACACTAGCTTGGCGCCGCAGATGTCGCACTCGAAGTTGCGCACGCGCGTGTGCACCACCGAGTGCTCGGCGAGGCGTGCCGGCGTGTAGAACCGCTTGCCGCACCACTGGCACTGGTGCGGCCGCACGTCCATGTGTATCCAGAGAATGTGGTTCTTTAGTTGGGGGCGGGAGCGGTAGGTCTTACCGCAGTAATCGCAGGTGAAGGCGGCCGGGTCCCGCACGTTGGACCGACGGTTGCGCGGGACCGTCCGCGGGTCGGGCTTAGCGTCCGGCTCGCAGCGGGCGCGATGCTCCCGGTAGCAGCTCCGGTTCGCGAACTGCGCCCCGCAGGCGCGGCAGGTCCGCACCGCATGCATCTGCACGTGGACCTCGAATGAGGCCTTCCGCTGGAAGGTGCGGCCGCAGTCAGGGCACGTCAGCGCGCCGGGGCCGTGGTCCCGCCTACCGTGGTTCGCCAGCTCGGCCTCGGTGCGGAACAACGTCGGACAATCGGAGCACAGGAGAACGTTCGTGTCGTGCGAAACGGCGAGGTGGTCCCTCATCTCCCGTCCCCGCAGCGTCATGGCCCCGCACAGCGAGCACGCCTCCTTCTGGCCGCTGTTGCGGAGATGAACGCCGAGGTAGTAGGGGCTCGGGAAGGTCTTCCCGCAGTCGACGCACACGCTGGTAGGCCCGTTTCTTCGCTGCCGTTGTTTTCTCTCCGCCTCCCGGCCGCCGCTCGCGAGATTGTCGACGAACGCCCTCGAATTCCCTTCGAAGTTAATAATCGACTGAAGAGATAAGTTATCCTTCAGCAGGGCGTAGATCGCTCTCGTGGGAGACACGCCGGGCAGCGCGAGGAGGGATTCGATGCAGTTCTTCCAGGTATCCTGAGACTTTCGGACGAGGGATCTGAACCGGTAGGCGCTGGTGGCGAGCTCCGTGCAGGTCACGCAGACTCCTCCGGGGTACGAGGGTACGTCGTCCACCTGAAACGTTGGCGATGAAAATATATACGTGTAAGGATTTTTAGGCCGCGATGCGATAGCCTGCATGACGTGACAAATATATGTATTAATACGCGACTGGAAAACTTTGTACCCCTTTTTACAAAATACGCCTTAATGTAGAAGCATGAAATTTTTCCCACTTAGGTATAGTTGATATGAAGGAGAAACGTGGAATACCGATATTGTTTTAAAATATGCTTTTATCTGGCATATTTTTAATAAATAAAGCGTAGTATAGTTTGCGTATTGTTGTGTGCGTAACACACAGCAATATTTTGACATGACAATAATCATACACGAAACACTATTTTGTTTATAGTAGTACTCTTTTGGATTTGTATATAAGTCTGTTTTTTGTTTTATTTAATGGCCTGGTAACGAGACTTTTATGCCAAATTGAAGTCTGTTATTATATTGAGAAATTTTTTTTGTCGAATTTCGACCACAGGGCGTCCTCTAGTACATATAAAATTACCACTGTAAATGAAAAGCAAAGATGTATTATAAGGTTTTGTTCAGCATTGTATTTAAACATTATAATATTAAAAGTGCCAATGTATACAATTTTTCATTTTCTAGTGATATTTTCTATAGTGATTTTTCAACTCGAAGGGCCTAAGAAATTTAGCATCACATTCGCTGCACTTGTGGGTCTTCTCCTTCGAGGTCCAGTGTCTTCTCTTCACGTGGTCGGACCTCCGCGAGGCGGACAGGAAGCGCTCACCGCACTCTCGACACTCGTACGGCTTCTCTCCCGAGTGTATTCTCTGGTGCATCTTGAACCCCAACAGAGTTCGCATGTTGGCGCCGCAATGACAGCTGTATACTTTTCTCTCGTCGTGGACGGCCTCGTGAGCCTTGTGGTGGGCGAGCGTCGCGGAGCACTTGCCGCACACCTGGCACACGTACGACGGCACGACCGAGTGCTTCAGGACCATGTGCATCTTCAGGGACGGTTTCCTGGAGTAGACGGCCCCGCAATCGTGACACTCGTACGTCTTCGGTGACGTTTTCTGCTCGCATTCGAGCCGATGAAACAGGAAGCACTTCCGATTCTCGAAAGTTCTGTCGCACGACGCGCAACCGAACAGGGTGTGGGCGTACTCGTGAGCCCGCAGCGACCTCTCGCATTTGAAGCCCTGCCCGCAAACTTTGCACTGGCAGTCTTCGAGCAGATGAAACTCGGCCGTATGTCGTTTGAGGTGCGCCGGGTCTTCGAACAGTTTGTGGCACCTGGCGCACTCGTACACACGCACGTCGTGGACTCCTCTGAGGTGGTCGGCGAGGCGGTCTCGAGGCACGATCTCAGCGCAGCGGTCGCACACCCTCTTCGTCGAACCCTTCAGGTGTTTGTCGAGATAATGAGTCGCGACGAACTTCTTGCCGCAGTCGAAACACTCGAGCCCCGGACGCTTGATTCCGTTCGATTTGCTTATTTTTTGATGACTCTCCTCCAAGTTAGATTTTTCCTCGGCGATTTCGATATTCGAATCCTCCGAAAACCGTTCATCGAGGTAAAGGTAAATTTTGTTTCGTTCGGACACCACGCTCGCGTCGGTCAGTTTATATAGGACGGTCCCCCAGGTGGAGTGTGAGGTGAGGCAGACGTGTCTGAAGTGCCAGGCGGAGGCGGCGGCGGCGGCGCACGCGATACACAGACCCGCGGGCAGATCCCTGTCACACTCCATCTGAAACCGCGAGGGGACTTATCAGTCTTCTTATTTTCGCCTCCTTTTTTTGCTGGACACCGATTGTATGTTGCTTTAATGTTGTTAAAATGTCATCCAGAAGATGAAAAATGTATACTAACTTTAGTGCGGCAAAATATACGAATCCGGCGTAATAAGAATCCTTAGTAATTTACTAGGACGATAAAAAGAAGAAAAGAAAAAAGAAAGTAGCTGTTTTATCGTCCTAGTCAATATCTATACATATAATAAAACAGTAAAATTGGAAGGCCTGTACATTTAATATTTTTACATAATAATCAGTGTGGGGGTGATAAGGAACAGTAACGGTACACATATCGACAAAAAAAGTTGTCTGTTTGTACGCGCTTATCGCAGGAACTACGGGAAGGATTTAAATAAATCTTTTTTCTTTAATAGCTATTAGGTCTGGGCAACATCTAGTATACTTTTTATTCCGGAGAAATGTACGGTTCCCGCATGTTATACAAATTTCTGCGCAACAAAGTTGAGGGCACCAACCAGTAATAAGATAAAAGAATTGTGATGTTCACTTACAACATTATAGCCGTTTGTCCACCACCGGCCGTCACCATCGACGACATTATTTTGAACTATTAAAATGAAACTTTAAGACCTAGGCTATAAGTATCGTTTTTTATCGACATTGGTCTAGCGCCCATGTTGTCCTGAAATCTGTCGCCTATGTCATACAGAGGCATTTTATCAGGCCGTGACGGCAAACTAAACAAACGGCGTAAGGCCGTTTATCCACCAACACCGTCAACCTAAAACGAGACTATTTCAGCCCGATAAAATGCAACGTTATAACATAGACTACAGGTTTTTTACATTTACACAGGTACATTTTCGTCTACGACTTACGGCGACGATATTCCCGATAGAGCAATGTCACTTGAAAATGAAACTTATAGCCTAGATCATAAAGTTGCATTTTATCGGGCCGAAATATTCTCGTTCTCGGTTGATGGTGTTGGAGAACAGACGGCGTAAGGGGATTTTATGCAAAGCGGAAAAGGTAAAATAAATGGTAGCTTTTAACATATATCACTGTATTATCCGTATACAGACACTACAACATATTGTGTACAATGATTTGTCTGTCCTGTCTAATGCTACGGCCTACAAGAATAGTTTGACGGACAAGGATAAATATTAGTGTGGTACTCAGGGAGTTTTTATTATGATTTACAAGTTTGCCAAAAGACAATAAAAATATTTACTTTAACTTTTGCCTTTATTCCAAATATTAGGTAGCTGATGTTTTCTTCTGTTGTGGTGCAACAGTCCACGTCTGGACTCAAACTTCTCCTGGCATTCACTACACTTGTACTGCTTTTTGGGAGTTGCTGTATTCTTGTGCACATTTTGTAAATGTTTCTGCAGTCTATATGGCAATCGAAATCTAGCAGAACACAAGTTACAAGCATGGTTCAAAACAAGCCCCTTTGGATTGTGTTTCCGTCGCATGTGCTCCGACCGCCGAGAAGACGCCGAGAAACTTTCTCCGCAAAATTTACAGGTGTAGGGCTTCTCACCGCTGTGAAGTCTCTTATGCTGTATGTAGCCCAACTTAGTTTTGAGGTTGACACCGCAGTCGTCACAGGTGTATGTCTGGATGGACAGGTGTCTCTTGACATGTTCTGTCATGTGGGCAGAGGCAAGCAATTTCCCACAATACAAGCATGGCCGATGGGTGTTTTTTAAATGTACAATCTGTATATGTGCCGACACAAACTTCTTGCCAGCAAAACTTTTTCCACAATAATCACATATACAACTGTCATTGCTACTTGATCTTTTTTTGTTCGCAATATTATTTGCAGTAGTAGTAGTACCATTAACGGTACAACTGATATTTGTTTCAGTTTTGTTTAGTTTGTGACAAATCTCAACATGGTACCGAAAACAGGGTTCATTTACAAATTCACTATTACAAGTCAGACACTTCTTTGGTTGATGACTTGAGCAAAGAGAGTGCAATGTCTCTGATTTAAATTCACATTTACAAATTTCATTGTTATTCTTGCTAACTGAATGTGCATGTTTGCAGTGCTCTTTAAATAGTTTCTCAGATAGTAACAGAGCTGGACATTTTTTACAATCAAACAGTAAAATGTTGTGGGTACCAGAAGTATGTAACAGTATATCATCCTTTGACATAACATCACCACAAATGTAGCATGCTTGGGTTTTGCATGATTCCTTTAAATGATAGAACAGCTGGAATGGGTGTGAGTATTCCTTGTGGCACTCTCTACATTTAAATGTTCTCCGTGCTATTCCTTTACCACCTGCTGTATGTATTTGGAATGTCCTATTAGCCTTTTTGCTTCTGTCAATAAGTAACACCTCCTTATTATAAATTATTGCGGTTCCAAGGTTTTTATTTGATGGCACACTATTTAGGATCTTAATTGTAGCCTTCCACAGCCTGGCGGCTCTTTGACAGGATATGCGAAAGTTTGCAGCAGTGAGTGCGGTCCGGGCACAGAAGGAACACAGGCCAGCTGGCAGAGTGTCATCTGACTCCACCTGCAACCACCATGCTCGTGCCATCAAAGCAATATTTACTTTCCAGGTGTACTTGTAGTTTATTTAAACATTTTGACATAAGAAGTCTTTGGGAATCTTAGGACTGTATTTAACATGAACCATTCTCGTAGCTCTATATCTGATTTTCATTAAAACACAGCGTTATTAATAATAATGCATATAGTAATAAACAACACCGACAAAAGAACCGAATGCTTAAATCCGTCAACAGTCAAGACGCCGTTCCGTTTATCGCAAACGGCGTAAGTTACCCGTCACACAAATAACACTTACCTCTATTCCAGTGACGATTTCCAAAACTTCCGATAAAGTTACTGCTTTTTCTCCGTCCATCATGACAGTATCTTCTAAAAGAACTAGACCATCCTTAGTATCTCCCATACATATTCTACATTTTGTTAATCCATCGCCACTAATGATGTGTGTGATTATAGCCCTAACATCTATCTGTTGGGTCATTTTAATTTGATTTTCTTTGTTAATAGTAGGCAGTGTTTTTTCTTAACGTTATAAATTGTGTAACTTGGTACATATAACTTTATACTTCAAGATAGCATAATTCCATTTTCTTTTTATTTTCATTACTCCATTGCATTTTTTAGTCAGTTCTTCTTCCCCTACTTGTTTTTTTATTTATTTATATGGTGCTTGGCTATAACCATGGCCAGTGTCAAGTAAAGGCGGGAAATCAATTTTCTTGTCAAATCAAACGTCAATACAGTCAGAGTCAAATCAGTCCATTTAGTAAAGCGGTAGAAGCTTTACTAAAACTTCGGATGGAGTT
>JAOTAV010068201.1:0-39002 GCA_026546445.1 Cyclargus thomasi | reverse complement strand
TGGTTGAGTGGTTGGTCATTTGGTTGGACGACTGGTTGGTCGACTGTTTGGTCGACTGGTTGGTAGACTGGTTGGTCAACTAGTTGTTCCACTTGTTGGTCGACTGGTTGGTTGACTGGTTGGTCATTTGGTTGGACGACTGGTTGGTCGACTGTTTGGTCAACTGGTTGGTCGATTGGTTGGTCGACTGGTTGGTCGACTGGTTGGTCAACTGGGTGGTCGACTGGTTCGTCGACTGGTTGTTCAACTGGTTGGTCGACTGGTTTGTCGAGTGGTTGGTAGACTGATTGGTCGACTAGTTGTACGACTGGTTGGTCGACTGGTTGGTCGACTAGTTTGACAACTGGTTGGTCGATTGGTTGGTCGAATGGTTAGTCGACTGGTTGGTCGACTCGTTGGTCGACTGGTTGGTTGACTGGTTGTTCCACTTGTTGGTCGACTGGTTGGTTGAGTGGTTGGTCATTTGGCTGGACGACTGGTTGGTCGACTGTTTGGTCGACTGGTTGGTAGACTGGTTGGTCGACTAGTTGGTCAACTGGTTGGTCGATTGGTTGGTCGACTGGTTGGACGACTAGTTTGACAACTGGTTGGACGATTGGTTGGTCGACTGGTTAGTCGACTGGTTGGTCGACTCGTTGGTCGACTGGTTGGTTGAGTGGTTGGTCATTTGGTTGGACGACTGGTTGGTCGACTGTTTGGTCGACTGGTTGGTAGACTGGTTGGTCGATTGGTTGGTCGACTGGTTGGACGACTGGTTGGTCAACTGGTTGGTCGACTCGTTGGTCGACTGGTTGGTCGACTGATTTGTCGAGTGGTTGGTCGACTAGTTGGTCAACTGGTTGGTCGACTGGGTAGTCGACTCGTTGGTTGACTGGTTGGTCATTTGGTTGGTCGACGAGTTGGTCGACTGTTTGGTCAACTGGTTGGTTGATTGGTTGGTCGACTGGTCGGTCGACTGGTTGGTCAACTGGGTGGTCGACTGGTTCGTCCAATGGTTGTTCGACTGATTATTCAACTAGTTGGTCGACTGGTTTGTCGAATGGTTGGTCGACTCGTTGGTCAACTGGTTGGTCGACTGGTTTGTCGAGTGGTTGGTCGACTGGTTAGTTGACTGGTTTGTTGACTGGTTGGTCGACTGGTTGGTCGACTGGTTGTTCGAACAAATTCGTTTACTTTTACATATAGGATCTTTTCCCTCGGGAACTAGCCGTGGTGGGAGGCAGTTTTTTGGTTGCCTCTTTGTTATTTTTTTGAAAAATTTGCTTGTATTTCCGATGCTTTCTTATCCACATAAGTTTATTTGTAAATTGGGTTAAGGTTTTAGTATTACTTGTTTTATGCGTTTTGTTGTTTTTCTGGAGGCTGACTGAGGTGATTGCAAAAAGTTGCTTGTTTTAGTAATTTTCCTTTCGTTTATAGTTGTCTTGGTAGCAGCACGCATTTCTGGTGACTGTGTGGAAGACCTTTTTTTTTTTCAATGCTCTTAGTTTTAATTATTAATATATCGTTTTTAATATAAGCTATGTTACGCTTGCTAATTTCCTCCTCCATTTTTGGTTTGAATTCTTTTCAACAAGGTTTCTGTAGGAAAATCTTCAGTTATATAAATGCCTTCTGGAAGGTGTTTTTTATTTCTTAGCATTTGTGTTTTCCTCCATCTTAACGTCAGTGAAACGAGGATTGGTCTCTCTCACAATTTTGATGTTTTGCGCTTAACCTGTAAATATGGCTAAACTCCAACTCGTCCCATTCATTTATTTGGGCTTTTTACTGGCATTACTTAATATTTTTATTGATATTAGAGTAAGCGCTTCATTCGAGTTTTATGTTTCCGGTAATCGATGAATTATAAGGTTGTTTTGGCGTGCCTTCAATGAAGTATGTTACAAAAATTTAAATTATTAAAAAATTAAAATAAAAATGACATTTTAAAAACTAATATATTGAAGATTTTAGTCCTCTTTAGTCGTAGCTTTAGTTTTGGGAGGCCTGGTGTTAGGAATCATGTGTCTCGTCTGATGTATCTCATGCATTTGAATCATGACCCACCAGATGTAAAGGTAGTCGTTGTGTAGCTTCTTTTGTTTGCTGAGCAGTATCAAGTACGTTCCCGCGTTTCGAAATTTCCCTTCCCTTTTTTGGCTGAAAGAATATATGGACCATATTACGGTAATTTAATAAAGTTTACAAATACAACTGTCTTACTCTTAGGACCACTCTCGTCAACATTTAGAAGGTAGGTTTAGAAAGGCCTTGGACATATATTTAACGGCAATAAATCCTGAAAGTGTTTAAATTTCAACTTTTAAAGCAATATCAACAAAAAGCTATTGACCTAAAGGTTTGATTTAAGGTAAAGTCCCAAAATACTCACAATTTCTTTTCCATCAGAGAATAAATATTCAGCATTTTTTTTCGGATTCTTCTCAACTTTCTGTACAAATATCCGATGCGGTAGGATGTATCTTGCGGGTTGAAGTACGGATCATTTTCTATCATCTTTATCTTGTACCTTGCCATGTATATCAGCTGCAGCATCAGGTCCAAGATCTTCAGCCGTACCATGGTTTCGTCATCCAAACTGTAGTCGTAATACCTCCTACCCATCCCTTCTATGTTTCGTCGAGTATTATTAAGCTCAGTTTCATCAAAGTCTCCCGTTAGTTTCTTTGCGAAATATTCCATTTTTTCTTTGATTTTATTAATGTCTAGTTTGTCGATGTCGATGCTTATGTTCTTTATGATAGCGTCTTTTGGTGCGGATTTAATTTTGGTGATGGTATCATCATGTAACGTGAGGAACATGTCATTGATATCTGGTATGTCTCCATCGGCCTTAGCGGTAAGATCTGAAACTTACAGAATTGTGTTACTGTTATTTTGGAATTCGGTTTATCATTATACTTACAAAATGTCCGCATTTTATCTTTCAATTTCATTTTATCGCAATTTATCTCTGAGAATTGAATTCAAAGAAATAAGTATTCTTACTGTTGCTTGTCATTACATTTTGGATAATGTACTGTACGTTAAAAAGAATTTAAGTAAATTTAAATCTAAAAAATGATATTCACAGTAGAAACACTAGAAATAAGCACAAGCTAGATAAGACTTAGTAAAGTAAGTAAATCTTTTGAGGGTCAATCAATGTATACGCCTTTGCAATAAAATCCCAGAAAACGTTTAAAATATTTCTATAAATGAGTTTAAAAAGTCCTAAAAGAATGTTTGTGTGCTAAAGCTTACTATAAAGTTAATAATTTTATTAACGACAGCACATCCTGGGAGTAGAATGGCTCCTTGTCAGGCTGCTTCTGTATAATATTTACAACTTTGACTTACAAGAGTTATGTAACTTTGGTTTTCTTTATTTTTTATAATTATTTTACAAATAAGTTACAATAGATTGTAATATTTACATTGACTTACAATGACTTATGTATTTAAAACAATTACTGTTTATTAAATTAGTTTTAAGAAATAATATTATTTTCCATCTTTTTGGTAAAAGGTTGACCCGTACGAGTTTCTTACGCCGGTTCTTCTCGTCGGGTTAGTTCCCGAACTGGTGGTAGGCACCGGAGTATCGACGTTCAGAAAGTGTACTTTAAGCACTGATTTTGAATAAAAAAGATTTTGATTTTGATCAAATATCATAGAACCTCACACACTAGCCGGCGTCGAATTAAAAGAGGGAAATATTGTTGTCAAAAATTTTGTTATTTTTTTCAGTAACTAAAATTTTGTATTTCACATAACAAGGTGAAAATTGTACAACTGTACATGCTAGAGATAGAAATTTTTAAAATCAAACTGCATCCATTACTCGAACATTATTTTATTAATTAATTAAATTAAAAATATTCAATTAAGTGGAATGAAGTGTATTGTGATGACAGTAAAAGAAAAATACAATTTAAATAAATTATTCTTAAGAACTAAATGTTAGTATATATTTTCGGTGTATATTCTGCAAAATAATACGGCTTTAGTTTATCTTTGTCAACAGCTTGTATCCATTTGATTGTGTCTCTTATATCCACGTCATATCTTACAACCTTCTCGTACTTTCTAAGCAATACTCCTATGTTTCGATTTCTGGCATCTTGTTCCTCCTGCTTGGCTACGGTTACTATTTTCAACTGTTCTTGCTGTAACCTTCTTAGTCTATTAAAAAGGTATCCTAGTTTATACCTTTTATCGTTTCTAACAGGCTCTTTCATAGTAAGCGCTCTTTTTATGTAGTACCTCGCGTGAACCACGTATTGAACCAGTAAGTTCTTCAGTTTGTCCTTCTTTACATTTTCCATGTGATAATAATTTTCATCTGGATCATAGTATTGCCATCTTCTAGTGAAATTGCTCGTTGTGTTTAGTAATTCATTAAACTCTTCAGCGTCTAGACCTCTGGAATTGATTGGTTCTTCTTCTATCATGTTATGGTCAAAATATAGATTTCTTTCAGCGATATCTGGTTCCTCTGGCTCAGTAGTGTTAAGTTCAAGTTCTGATAGCGGCATATACATATCATCAAAGGTATATACATTTCCAAATAAGAGTCGATCGTTATCGATTACATTGTCACTGATAAATATTTTTGGACTCTTGTTGGCACTGCCTAAAAATAATATAGTTTTTAAATAAAACAATTGACTTTCCTATCTTTCAGTAAAATGTTATAATTTATTTAAGTGATTTACCCACCTACTGAGTTTTATGATGTATTTTGACTATATCACTTTGCAAGTACTTGCTATTGTAAATGTTTGAATTCACCTAATTTAATAAAATGTAGCATTTAGTTATTAGTTTACGTATTAAATGTTATTCCAGGAAAACGAACGTAAGAAATCGAAGAACAATCCAAGATAATATTAGGTGAGAATTTCTATAAAATTAATAATAAAACTACTTACATAAGCAAAACACGTTTAGTACTATAAACATGTACATATTTTCAACGATTACAGAAGGCATTTAAAATTTTATAAGCTTCTTAATAATTATGTTTTTTAATGCTTTAGTTTCTGATTAATTACCATTAAATGACTATTTCGCTAGGCGTTGAAGAAAATTAGAAATAAGTGTATTAATGGATTACTAAGAGGCCCACCCAAATACAAATAAGCAAGATAAAAGGCAAATAAGCAAGATAAAATAATACAAGCGAACCCGACAGAATTTGTCTTTACGGACTCATTTCTGAATCTAAATTATGCTGAAGTCCACTTGCATACACAAAAATATCTTATGAAAATCGATCTAGTGGTTGAGGTGCTCAAGCAAAATATTCTATGCATACATAAATGATCTTTATAAAAATTTGCGCCATGCACAAAGACTGTATATTTTATTAAATCTTCCGTATATCTCTGATATTAGTAAACTCGTTTGAAAAATAAAAAAACGATAAGGAAAATATTGGTACTTTACAATAAAGAGTAAAATATCATGAAATTATAGTTCTTTCATTAATCAATTGTACTTCAAAGTTGAAAAGAGTAGTTTACGTTTTTTTTTATATATTGCTATGGTTTCTTAGTAACGTAATATTCAGTATTTCTAGGAAGACCGTGTAAATTAATAAAGAGAGTTCAATCTTTATAATTATCCAGCTTTTTCAATTAAATATCAAAACTCCAGTTTTAAAGCATAAAAACAATGATTGTCTAAGGCAGTAGGTAATCTTTTTACTAAAAAAATATCAGTTCAGTAATTTCAGCATGATTGAAAGACAAAAGAAAATTGAAAGTAATTGAAAGACATTTACATTTCTAGCAACGATAATAATAGGACTTAAAGGATTTATTACGGTACAACGATTACCAAAAAGTAAATCTTTATTATATTTTTAATATCAAACATTTAATCTACAAATTTCCACTCCTTCTTTCTATTTGTCATTACTTGGTTTAGCATTCTCCTGCAGTTCTCGTCATTGACAGTCACTAAATGCACAAGAAGATCTATATCCATCCACAAGTTTAGGAGTCGCTCCTCCAATTCCAGCATATCTTGGAAGTATACCCCGTCTGTAGCACTCTGCCGCATCTGCGAGCATAGCCTGAAGGCTTTGTACGCTATATTCGAGAACTTCTTGCACGCGCGATCAGTTTTCCCCATCAGAAACCCCATTTTGTACACCGAAACGCTTCGATACTTTTCTCTCAAGTCCTGCATCACCACCATTTTATTTCGCGTCTGGTAGATCGCCTGCTTCATTAGCTCAATGTATCTCCTTCGCAAATGGAAAATATCCGGCACTATACTTCGATTCTCATTCAATGGCGCCTTCCACCGTCTGCCGTCTTTCTGGATCAGGATTTTAGGGTTTCCATCTTGAACTTTCAGTTGCAGCAGCGAGTCTGTTTGGTCAATGGATTTGAGTATTTCTTCGAATTCATCTTTAACGGTTGTGTTTCGTCCGTTTTGTTTGTTTCTCACTTCTATTCTTTCCCAGACTTTATTTGGATTGAAAAATTGTATGTAGTCTACGAAACTATAGTTTGTCGCGTTCAACGTAGACGCTGACTGCAGTCGAAAAATTAGAATCAGTTGCAGTATGTAAAATGCTGAAAAGATAACTTCAATACAATTTCAAATGACAAAGTTATTTAAAAATTTTATTTTGTAGACATAAAAAATTGCGGTTTGTATTAAACATGATTAAGTAAGCTCTAAATGTAATAAATATACCTCGCAAAATATAAAATGTTACCTGATGGAAGTTCGGACAGTTCGGTATTTATCATTATGACTTATTGGTATTTAAGATTTTTCCTCAAATATTTTAGCTTGTTTTACTCCATTAATTTTATCCACTTTTCTTAAGCGCGAGTGACACAATAATTAATTATTGGCAATTCTGACGACAGTCTCATCTCGCAAAATAATTAAGTCGGCTATACAAAATTTTTATTAAATTAATTTATATTTACGAAAATTAAAATAATATAACCCCGTTTCAACAAACTTCCGAAGCAAAAGAAAACATAACTTTCCATTTACTCTTAATGGAACGGTAAGATTAAGGTTCGAATCGTAATTTTGGTATTGTAAATCCTAATCAGTTGATTACGAGCATACAATGTAAGATAAGAGTAGTAATGTATTTTACAATGTAATTTGTACTGTCAATGAAGTTTGAATTATTCCAGTGTAATAATAATAACTCCCACACCGGTTTCTGTGACGGTGGCCGGTTTTATAGAAACCAGACCTGTTACGCAGGAGTAATTTAATAGTGCCCAAGTGTGTGCGCAGTACATAAGAGCACTCTCACTTCCTTTACTCTCATAACCCAGTGGGGCGGATGACCAATACGACTGGCGAGAGATCAGGCGCAGGACCGACTTTTTACATGCCCATCTGACGTATGGATTATCTTACATGTCAGACAATCAGATGATCAGCCTACATTGTCCTAACCAAACTTGAAAATTACATGTTTCCAAAGCAGGAATCGAACCCGAGCTCTGTACCACTGGACCATGTAGGCGATAATTCCAGTGTGATACGTGTAAGGCCGTTTGTCCACCGCACGCCGTCACCATCAATGAGATTATTTTTACAGACCTCGGTTTAGTGCCTATGTCGTCGCCGCTCTGTAGTGGCGTAGAGCCAAATGAAACTTAAAGTCTATGTCATACAGTGGCATTTTATCGGGCCAAAATAACCTCGTTCATGGTGACGGCGTGTGGTAAACAATATTAACAGTAATTAGCCTTGAAGATATTTTGGCAAATTTCAATCAAAAATCAATAATTATTTTCAGAAATTCGTTAAAAAATTTTTAATGAAATTAAACAATGAAAAAATAGATAGAACTCGTTTAAAACTTGATTAAATCGAAGTCTATAAAACTGAACGGTTATGGCTGTCGCTTAATCTAGGTGCGGCGCGTGGGAGGCCACGTGTAGTTTTCAAATGAAAAAAAGTAAATTAGACTTCCGACATCCAGCTGCAACGATAAAAGATTAAGGGCAGAGTTGTGGGAAACTTCGAGAGAAAACTTGCCGGCACCACAACAGGTATCTGAGTAAAATAATAATAAATAGAAGTATTATACTTTTGCCAGCGGGTTTTCTCTCGTTAAATTAAAAACAAATTGGGAATATTTTTTAACAACAAAAGTACCTAACGTTACCTACCTTTCAATTAAGTCTATGTCAAAATTAATATGGATATAATTGAAGACATAAGTGGGAGAAACAGATTACTGGCATTTAAATTTCTACCGGATATTTGCGTAAATGGACACTATAGAACCAGAAAAATATTTGAAATTAAAAAATAAGGATTTGATATGTAGCCAGAACTAAAATAGGTTATTTACAAGGTTTGTTTTCATTTTATACGAAATAATTAGTATTTACTCGAAGTTTTAAAATATTAGTCTTTAACTTATGTCTTTAATTGCTTTAACCGTTTCTATTTAACCTGCGAGAATCGGAACAAAAAGTCCTTTAATCTGAGATAGATTTTATACTTATATTATATAGATACTTTGATTCCCAGGAATCAGATACTTTTTATACCTGAAAAATTTACGGTAATGCGATAAACGAATTTAGGCGCAACGGAATCGTGGGTATCATCTAGTTTATAATTTTAAAAGGATTTAATAAATTCTTTGTTTTGAATCATATATCGTTTGTATCACGAAGACATCTCTTTGAAACAAGAGGGTTTGCCAAGTTCTAAAATTTTTTACTTCTTTGTAGAATCGTCAAACAAAATGTATGAAAATGACCTCAGCGTTCGTTACGCCTTATGTTGGTTCCATAAATTTTGTTTGGCGATTCTACAAAGAATCGAAAACGTTTAGATTTTGGCTAAACCCCCAGTCGGAATGATACCTCCTGCAAATTTCGTCACTGTCCCTCGCCTAAACAACACCAGTCTCGTTACCTGAACGAGCGGTCTTCCACTAAGCGTTTTTTAACTTTGACCACGCACAGTAAAACTCTGAAATGAACTATCGCTGTTAGTTTTTCAGGTCCACTACAACATGTGAATTCCTAAGAAGAGAGCGTATTTACACTAAAAGCGACGCACTTGCAACTCTTTATGTCAAAGTGTCCACTTTCAACTTTCCATCAGGTGTCTCGTTTGATCATATGCAAAATTATTATATATTTCAAACAAAACTCGTTCATTAAAAGAAATCTGTTCAAAAATAAAAAAAATATCGTTATTCTCTACGTATTTGTTAAATAATATACAATACATACAAAATAGTTTTTATTCAAATCTAGTGTAAAGCTAAAAGTTGAGCTTTACAAAAAGCTGCAACATAATTTTATAATACACTAGTTTTTGCCCGAAACTCCGTCCGTGTGGTAATGTAAAGTGATCTTTTGAAATTATTTCTGAATTTGTTTTTGCTACAAACCTCACCGATTTCGAGACCTTTCCATCGAATGCAGAAGCCTAGAATTCAGTTTGTGCGCTCTAGGTCCAGGATGGAAAACCTGACTTATTTTCATACAATAGATTATATCACTTCTTTTATTTTTGACCAACAGTTTCACTCAGAAGATTCTTATAAAGAAACAACGCAAATACGAAAAGATTTACGGCTGTAAAAATATATTCTATCGTAATGGTTGTTATCAATCGTCAAACCTGAATAATTCTTTATTCCAAAGGTTGCCTACTCCGTACTCATATTTTATTTGAGTGGAGCGAAAACTTGGTCAAATACGGCGTGTTCCAGCACTGTAGTGTGTACTCTTCGCACTCAAGTAGTTCAGAGTTGCTGTCCTGCTCGCACCTCCTGTCAAAACCGACCAAAGATCATGCAGGGGTGTTCCAAATGTTTTATGCCTATTTGCATTCTAAAACAGATGCAAAGATACACTTTCTTAATATTTTCTTAAGCACAGTATTTTGTTGTGCAGAAAAGAAAGCCTTTTAATTTGTTAAAACAGTCGAGATTATTTATTGTATTTATTCTATTTATTTATGTTTACTCTTTAAAATATATGCCTTCTTTCATGCAGGAAGTAAAATTAAAAATCTAACTTTTGTATATTTTTTATTTATTTTTTACTATACTAATGATTCAATTTTTAATATTAAAGGGATGCATTACATATTTAATCATTTACGAACCTTCAAAAATTATTGTTTAATTGTTACATATACATTAAAATTTTGTATTATTTACGTATAAGCTATGAATAAACACTTTACATTTATTTTCATACTTACCGACAAATCACTAAAAAAAAGCCTACGAGCCCTCTGCGACATAATCTATGTCACGTAGTAATGAAACGTAGCGAGCCCGTCAGTTTACTGGGCAGCCCTCCGCCTCCGCACGTGACGAAGTGACGGGCGAGTGTCACGTGACGGGCTAGTGTCACGCGAAACACCTAACATGAAAGCCTTACGGACATTAGTGCCATGACCTGTGAGTTTGCCGTGCTTTGTGTTAATTACAGGTGAGGTTTTTGGTTAATTATTCGTCTTAAGCGCAGTTGTAACTTCCAGGTGCAACTGCGTTGGGTATAGTATACTGAATTCTTTGTTGAAATGTTTCATGATTATTTTCTAGGGAAAAGTTTTGTGTATTTTGTTGGGCGTTACTTCACTGTTACACCGGCAAGAGCTTTCAGAGATATTAAGTTTTACATCTGTTTTGTTAAACCTATTATATAGAGGTAAACGTTTAAACAGGACTTAAAAAGGTTTTTTAACCCGTTTATATTAAACAGGAGACAAAGTTTTTGCGTACAGTTTTGATTACATTACATAAAAGAGAAAATAAGTACGTCGTTTTGTTTTATATACTGTGCAACTTGATGAAATCTTTTATCTTTCATGAAATCTTTCGTACTTCTTCCTTATAAAATAAACCTTCCCTGGACTTCCACAAATATTTCAAAACTAAACTATGCTAAAAACGGCTCTGTCGTTTTCTAGTTTTAGCGAGACTTACAAAATTGAAAATTCATTTTTAATTATATTATTAGATAAATAATCTATATTATATGAAGAAGATATCCAAGATTATATTGTATATGATAGCAAGTGTTGCGACCTTACCGTATAATATTACGTGTTTCTTAGAGTTTCATAGCAGTGCATAAGCTCCTTTAGAGGATTGTAGCAGTTCGTAGGCTCACGTAGAGGCTCGTAGCAGTACGTAGACCCGCGTAGGGACACGTAGTAGCACGTAGACCCACGTATAGGCTCGTAGCAGTGCGTAGACCTGCGTAGAGGCTAGTAGACATAGTATTTTATTTAATGTATGTATATATATTACTGCAGAGGCTAAATCATACTGTTGAAATAATAGATGAATCGTAGGTACGTAGGAAGTATAAGTTAAGAAAATAAAGTATTTTACGGATAGTAATAATAATGTTTTTTTAAATGCATATAATATAAAAAAAACACAAATCTCTTTTCTTCACTATTATCATGACTGATTATGATATTATAGACTTTGTAAAATAGAATAATCCATTTTTAGTTACAAATAAAAACTAAATATTAACGAAAACTAAATAATAATTGGTTTACCGATGTACATACACAGGTACAGACTTGGGAAGCTTGAATTATTAAAATTTTGACTTCTCACACAAAGCTTTGTTTTTGCCGTACTTTGGTACGGTGTGATTAGGTTAGCCGTTACAAACCGCATATATACGTTCATTTGAGGCGGATGAGGGTCATTAGGATTAGATTATACTTCCGGGGCAGAGACATTAGCGATTCAGCGGACCCTCAGGGGTTGAAGGTACTCAAAAAAAGTCTGTCAGGGGTAGCAAACATTTTGTAAAAAAATTTTCTGGTGTAAGGAACGTATAGGAAAAAAAGTTTGAAAAAAATAGTAATTCAGGGGTAGCAAACATTAAGGAAAAAGTTTTCCAGCTGACGAATTTAATGTATGACGAACTATAAATCATTGAAATACTGTAAATGTCAGTCCTCCAAATATTTTTTTGTATCCTCTAAAGCCTCAACAGCTGATTGTAGTGACGTTTAGAAATATCAATTGACATAAAATTAAAGGGTGTGATTATACTCTTCATTTGAAATAATTAAGCCCGAAAAATATTAAATGAAATTTGTCATAAATACAAAAGAATTGATTTCATTATTTTCTATATTATTTTTTTTTGTTAACTGGCTTTTTTGCTATACTGCCGTCCTCGAGCTGAAATGCCGTTATGTACAAAAAGTACGTTTTGAGGTATACGCGGCAATTTATCTAAGGTCTTGATACTTTATAACGGCAATATTAGTTTTAATAACTTGACTACAAAAGCTACAAACATGTTGGTAATACACGTCGATAGAGCTAAATTTCTGATTATGATGGCATCAAAATGTCAACTCGATAAGATGTTGGTTATGCCGTTAACCGTTTTAGCTTGAGGACGGCAGTACAGTATGTGTATTATAACACACCTCTAGGGCGGACAAAAGCGGATTTGCAGATGTAATCTCGATATAATCGTATTACACGTCTATATACAATTTCTAGAATATATCGACACAAAAGGATATAAACTATATTATTATAAGCCATTTTTATATCCACTGAACAATATCTCATACTTATGGGATTAAATTTGTATTTAATCCTAACAAAGTACGTGATACAATAACTTTTTTACTAAAGCGTTGTTTTTTTCGTGAGAAAAATGTGTAAAAAAATTTTCAGTGAGGCCGTGGTGTTTCTCCGGTGGAGGCTGGCCCATTCGTGGAGAAGTGTGGATATCCCACGGCAGTTTTATATATATGGTTATAGATGTGAAAATTAGTTGGGATGTTTGTCAAACGCGACGAAACGACGAGAGAATTAAAGAAAAAAATTAAATTTATATACGGGAGTCTATGTTATAAAAAACTGACTTAGATTATATGACAGTTTTTATTTAGCTCCTGTGAGATAATTTACACGGATACAGCGAGTTCGTTACAGCACCAACAGCGACCTGAGGACAGTAGAGGAGAGACTGAATGTGGACAGTGCTGTAATGCAGCACTGGACCCGCATCCACCTTCTTAAGAACATCAATATCACTTATGGAGGCTGTTAAGCATTTGTACGTTATTCAACAAAAAATCAAATTTTAAGTTATGAATGCAGTATTATTCTTATATCTTAAGGATAGCTCACAAATGCTTAACACAAATATAACAGTTATATTATACGTGATATTGTGTTGGTCCCTTGTTACTATATTTGATGTAATAATAATATATTTGACGACCTCTGTGGCGCAGTGCGCCAGCACCTTGGTAGCTCACGCCGGGGGTCGCGGGTTCGAATCCCGCCGACGGAACAAAAAAAGTTTTTCAAAGTTCCTGGGTCGTGGATGTGTTTTAAATATGTTTATCATATAATCTCAAATATGTGTATAGTATAAAAGTATTAAATATATTTCCGTTGTCTGGTTACGCTACGGGGCCAGGCTGACGTGGTGTAAAGCATCCATAGAAGCGTCATATCTATGATATTAAAAATATAATAGAAATGAATTACTAACATAGTTTTTAAGTAAAAAAGTTAATTAACACTTTATATTTATGGTTCATAGACAGAAATAAAACTGTTATATATATTTTAGAAATAATTAGATGTTGCTCGCGACTTCGTCCGCGTGATAACTTTCCTCTCGAAATTTCTCCTCATTTTTTTTGCTACAAACCTCACGGAATGAATGAAAAACCGTCGAAATCGTTTGGTACGTTTTGGAATTATATGGTCAGGAAGGGAAATGCAAAACCGGACGTATTTTATATAATAGATATTCGAATATCCTCACTCCATACGGACTTGACGCTAGTTCTCACATTCACCTGAGTGCTAAGATAAGTATTTAGTACAAAAACAATACGTAATCAAAATTTTTGCTCTTTTCTCTCTTTGCTTTTTGACCAGTAGCGGCGTTAGGGGAGAGGGGCAGCGATAGGCGACCCGGGTGCCAGGCGAAGTAAAGAGCTTGCCATATAAGGGCGCCTGGCTGAACTTGTAGTATGCATTCGAATTAGAGTTAGACGATACCGAAGGATTTTGCCCAGGACACTGGTAGGGCTACCGCTGGCACCGCTTTTGGCATAGTTGAATAGAAATTAATCGTCTTTAGATACTATTTATATCTCTCTACAATACTGCCGTCCTCAAGCTAAAATGCCGCTATGTACAAAAAGTACTTTTTGAGTTATGAGCAAAATACGCCGCAGTTTTTCTAAGGGCTTGATACTTCCCAACAGCAATATTAATTTTAATAACTCGATGACTATAAAAACTTCAAAAATGTTTATAATACTCGTCGATAGAGCTTTTTCTTCTGATTATGATGGCATCAAAATGTCAAAAAATGTTGGTTAACGGAATTTAAGCTTCAGGGCGGCAGTATAGTTATTAAAATTTTTACAATATTTTTACAATCTATACATATAATAAAAAAGTAAAATAGGCGTGTCTGTACAATTAATATTTTTACAAACTATTCAATGTGGGCGCTTAGGAACAGTAACAGAACAAAAATCGACAAAACAAATTTGTGTGGTTGTCTGTTTGTACGCGCTAATCTCCGGAACTACTGAATGAATTCGATTGTATCTTTTTTTAATTAATAGTTATAAAGTGTAGGCAACATTAAGATACTTTTTATACCGGAAAAATGTACAGTTAACGTGCTATACAAATTTTCGCGCAACGAAGTTGCGGGCATCAACTAGCAGTCAATAATTAACAACTCCTGAGTATACTTTGATCGTTATTTGACAAGGATCGAGGTAATAACTCAAAAAGTTTCACTAATCGATAAACTACAGTTAAGTTAAACATCGATTACGCAGGTTTAGTTATACTTTGACTGCCGGCTAACTTAACTTATCAAAAACTCATAAATAAAGTTTTTAAATATAATATTGCTAGTTGCTTCGATAAACATTGTCCTGCCAAGGTTAGGTCCAAGAGGAGTTCAGTGGCAAACATACGCACACGAGAATTTAATTGTCTTATTATTTAAGATATCACTAATATTGTAAGACACTATCTGCTTTCCATGACTTCGTACGTGTCAACAAACACATAATAACAGAGTTAGATAATTTTCCCCTTTCCTTCATTTCGGAAGTCGATATATTAATGTGCATGTTGGAAAAAAAAGGGTTTTTAATATTATAAAAAGACACTTCAGTTTTATTTATTCGTATAGATTATATATCTGTTATTGATGACTAGCTGACCCGTGGCCACTTCATTGGGCGTTCAGTAACTTATTTATTTAAAAACAAAGAAATGCCTTTAGCAATTTCAGATAATGTAGCTTTCTGAAGGTGAGAGATATTTTAGATTCGGTTCGCTACCTTCGGAGATAACCCGACTCAAACACACAAACGCTTACACTTTTATAATATTAGCAAAGATAATATGTTTGCTGGGCTTGACATATAACGACCAAATTACGTAGAATCTTTATTCAAATTTGGAACGTCGATACAATCTATGAAATGGCGTCGCAACACATCGCCAAAAGATACGCTGACACGACGATATATCATTTACAAAAGTGCTTTCACCGCTAACATTTGTGTTACAATAGACAGAATTAACCAGTAAACCGTTTACTACGAACAACAAAACTGCACAAACGTTACTCCCATGTTATTACCATTTTGAACCTGATTCATATCGAATCGCCATGTATAGCCCCGATACCGGCAAAGGCCACCTAATTTTTACTCGATTGCGTCAGAAGGAAGGTTGTGTTTTTCGAGAGTATGTATGTATGTATAATTGTTTGGCAGCCGAAACTGCTTGATAGATTTTGACGTAATAAGAGCGTAACTGACACTGATTACATTAAAAAAAATCAAATTGGTGGATTTTTAAAGTCAGAATTGTGAGGTTTCCATTTTTCCACCCCTTTAAGTCCAGTAGGGTATCAAAATGGCTTCAAATAGCCAATCTAGAAATATACATTGCTTGATGGTTAAATTACAATGGTTCCTCCAGTTGGGTTTTCTATTTCAGGACACTTAGCTTGTTTTTAATTGAAAATGGTATACAATTTTAGAGATTTGTGAAACATGTTTTTTATATGGTTACTTTTTTTTAGTTTTTCATTATTCGTAGCCGTCTTTAAAGTGTTTTCGAAATTGACAGTTTAATCTAATATCGTTTCAGCTGACAAGAGCAGAAACTATGCTTTACATTACAATTTGAGGTATGCTTACACCCTTGTTCAAGCTGTACCCGCACGATTTTTTAGTTCATGAAGTCGGTATACTGATGAGTTCTGTCTATGGTGTTTGTGTTCAGATGCTGACATTTACGTCGGTTTCTGTCGTTCGATCGATCAACACCCAATCGACGATCAATCGAGATGGAACCTAAGTGAAAAAGCTCAATAATAATTATTGTCATATGCCCAAATCGCCTATAACATAAATTGTTGGTTCTGTGGCAGTACCCCCAATAAGCGCAACAATCCTGCATCACGCTATCGAATATTTCTCAGTCCGATACTATATATACGACTATGAAATGAATCACGTGGGTTTCGGTCACCTCGCCCGGTCTGAAGATCTTCCTTTGACCACCACGCTCAATTCGGCACTGTTTCAGCTTCTCTGATTGTTGTGTGTGTTTTTTATCTCTTCTGTTTTAGTAAAGCGATGCCTATTTATGCTAAACACGTTCGTTGTGGTAGAGGTTAAACATTTAATTTAAATTGTTTTTATTATTTCTTGTGATAGTGGCAACGGAAATGCATATTCTGTGAAAATTTCAACTCTCTACTATTATCGTTCTTGAGGCCTAAAGGCAGACATACAAACAGGGTCCCGATTTTATCTATATCTTGATAAAACTATGCATTGCAAAGTTCCGATTGCAAAGATAGTCCTGCTGGGAAAATCTATCGTGAATTAAAATAGACAAATTTGCATATAAACTTAAGTCCATTTATATATGCATTGGTTTATTTTAAAATAACTTTTGCCGAAGCGGGGTCGAAATCAATATGTATGCAAAAGTGTTGAACCCCTCAAAATATTTTTATCCTTTCGTCTATTACGTAACTCGGTGAGTTGTGTTTTTGGAGTTTTGCCAGGAGGGGGCTAGGGGGGGTCAGACTTACATTTGCTATAATAGAAGCCTTTTGACCTATTTAGATATACCGTTACGTGTTATGTAATGTAATACATTTCTAAATCTTATAACTCCGTAAGCGGAATGGCTAATGTGAATAAAAGGGGGCAAGTGCGAGACGGACTCGCCAATGCGGGGTTCCACAGCAGCGAATGACATAAAGTTTTTAGAAATAAAGTATTTTTAAAATTGAATTTTTGTTCTTAAAAAGTTGTTCTTTTATAAAATTAAATGGTAATAAATTGCGGTTTTTAAATTATGCGGCTTTTATTATAATAAAAAAATATATAAAAAACTCATTCTCAATTTTAAAGGCCGATCTATATATGGGTTTGATTAAAATTTTTATTCATATTCAGGGTGGGCACGTTTTCGACGACGACGGCAGTTGCTTTCCATCAGGTAACCCGGGGGCAAGCGGCCCCCTTAATATAATAAAAAAGAGTTTGTTTGATCGCGCTAATCTCAGGAACTACTAGCCGGAATTGATTTTTTTTTTGTGTTAGTTTGTCCATTTATCGAGGAAAGCTATAGACTATATAACATCACGCTAGGATCAATTGCAGCAATCAAAAAATGTTGTTAAAACGCGATAATTTAAAATTTAACGCTGACGTAGTCGCGGTCAACAGCTAGTCTTTAAGACATTTGTAATATGGGTCTATGATGCCCGAAACAAAAATGATGTGATATGACTACGCCTCTGCTATGGCTAAGTGTGAACTGGCACCTCGACTGCAGCTCGTTAGTGTGACTGCAGCTGGCTGTCTGACAATCATAGACCACACGAGCCAACGTACTGTCCAACTACATTGATTAAGGCTTCAAAGGTTAAACGTAGTGCCAATTGGCTTAAAAGCTTTTACGCTCCCTTAATAGACTTACGCAATTTATAGTTTTAAGTTAATATCATGGTCTAAAAGTAACGATCCGATTCTCACTGCCAGCTGCCGCGACATACAGTAACTCAAATAGAACGCCACCTTATAACTCCTTATTCATATGACCTTACGCCCCTTCATGGCAGCGGCATCATGGGCAGTTAAACCAATGACAGTAGAAAATGAATCCTATTGTTTATGATATTTTTTTCTTTATTTAGAACACATACAGTCATATTTAAAATTTTATTTAGGAAGGTACCGGAGCGCTAATGAGTTTATGTACGAGGTGTATAATATATGTATGTTCAGAATCTAGCGGGGTTCTCGTTTATTTGTGTGTGTGTTACAAAGCAGTTCGTGCCCGCAACTTAGTTGCGCGAAAATTTGTACGTCACGCGGAAACCGTACATTTTCCTGGGATAAAAAGTATTCCATATGTAGCCCAGGCTTAATAGCTATTAAACAAAAAAAGATTTATTCAAATCCGTGCAGCAGTTCCTGAGATTAGCGCGTACAAACGGACATCTTTTTTGTCAATATGCATTCTATTACTGTTCCTTAGCATTCAATCTACATGGATTATTTTGTAAAAATATTAAATGTACAGACATTCTAGTTTTATTATATGTATAGATTTAATGTAAGGAAGATAGCAATATTACGACTTTTTTAGTTAAAACAGTGCAGAGGGAAGATTACAATGATTTCAGTTCATATTGATACGATGCTTTGCTGAAACTAATGTAATGCCTAAATAAGGCATTGCATTAGTTTCAGCCCAGCATTTTATAAATCTTGGCAACAAGCAAAAACATTATATATACTAAGGATCACGTGTGAGTATCTGTGCGTGTGTAAGTGTAAAGTGTGTTACAATATATGTCTCATTGGAACCCTAGCCCTACGACGAAGTCTTGGGATCTGATAATAGGGTTCCACTAGGGTTTGTGTTTGTGCATTATGATGATGTCATAAAGTAGCATTTTATTAGATTTTTTTACGTGTCGTGGCCGCTGACAGCGTGGTTCGGAATGTTAACTTTCAGTTTCAGGGTCATTAAGCCATATTTTTATCTTATATTTTTAAGTTATTAAAAGTTACGTAGGCGTGTCCTCTGGGAGTATTCTGTGACGTTACCTTTTTAATAATTTAAAACTCACATTACTTTGCATAATTGAATGACGTACTCGTATTTTGCGTCGGTAATGCCTGCAGTCTTAGCATGGCGACCGAGAAATACGGAGGAATAGACAAAATTATTGATATTTGGGATAAACTTTCCTTACTACATTCGCCTCTTTGTCTATCTTGTAAGAAACACTTTCTCGATTGCCATGCTAAGACTGCTAATTAGGCGAGCGAAGTGTGCCCTCTATTTATTTTGTGTATAATAAGTCCAGATATGTTTAAAAATAAAATGGTAATATTATAGATAATAATAAAAAGATAATATTGTACTAATAACGCCATCTAGTGGCTAAAATTGACGTAACATTCTGAAAAAAATATATTTGTTTGTTGAGAATGTATCCGAGTAAAATTTGCTAATGGAAACATAATCAGATGAACTTGGCTCGATAGTAAAAAAACTCAATTTGCCTTATTTTAATACCATTCTTTAGTTGAAGTATTTATCTAGTACAACTCGCTTAAATTCATAATTTAGTGTTTTTTTACAAATTATGATTCCTAAATACGTACGAAAAGCGCGAACGTCGCGACACCACGGCAATCGTCTTCTACTTCTACACCGCGCCGGATCGGCGCAAGTTTCGGAACAAGAGAGCCCTTAAAAGAAAGCAACTTTTGATGTTGCGTGTGTCCACTGTCCGTGGGCTTAAAAATGGCGAAAAACGTTTTTTTTTTCTTTTTTTGATAAAAATAAAAATAATATTGTACTAATAACGCCATCTATGAGTGGCAATGTGCAACTGTAAAGATAAACTTATCTTAACAGTTGCACATCTCAGCTTATATATGGCCTTAGTAGTACATTATTATAATTATTTTTATAATTATCTAAAATAATCGTCGTATCTCTCGTATCATCGAGTATTGTAATTATTGTATACAAAACCGTAAAAAATATGCCACAGTCATAGAAATCTTTGGAAAACCCAATGTCATATTTCAAAAATCCCACAAGCTCTTAAAAAGCTGAGTTTTTTCGCTAGTACCTACAATACTTACTGAAGAGTATAACTTTTAATCGAAACTAGCAGACAATACTTATATAAATATAAATTAAATGTTTAGAGTAGCTCTCATACAACAAACGTGTTTTTTGTCAGTTTCGTCCTATTGATACTAGATGGCGCAGCGGTACGTCTGCCTATCGCTTGACCATTTAAACCCTTCGTGTGCGAGTCCAACTCGCACTTGGTCGGTTTTTAGTATCGTTTCTACTGTTTGTTTTTCCTTAATGCCTCTTTTAAATATGTCCCATCTGTTTTTGTCTTGCCTTTACCAAAAAATCATATGTTATAGTCAAAATATTGCTCTGTGTGTATCACGTGAAAAAAAGTTGATTTTATAAAATACCTTACAGTTTGTTGTTAGGATGTTTGCTTGTAAATCACTCCAAAACTGCTGAACGGATTTCGATGGGATTCGGTAAACAAATAAATCACGTGGGCAAGAAGCATATAATAAATTATTCATAGCTGTTAGATTACGTTATCTCTTAGACATTACAAGCATTAACGGTTGATAGTACATATTCTTGGACACAAAAAAATAAATTCAATTTATATATATATATATAACTAGCTTTTAATAAGTATTTTCATACAAACTTTCAACCCCTATTTCCCTTTTGGAAGTAAAATTTCATAAAACGCTTAAACACGCATTAATTTATTTTGAATCAGCAGCTCAGAAACAAAATTTTAGGTCTCTAACTTCAGAAATGACGAACTTGCGTAGAAAACTTAATAGAAACTTTAACCCCTTTTTCACCCTCATACGGGTAGAATTTTAAAAAATACCAAAATATATTTATTTTAAATCAGTAGCTCAGAAATATATTTTTTTATATATTTAACTGAACAAATGACGAACTTCCATGCAAACTTTCAACCCTTATTTAACCCCCTTAGGGGTAGAATTTTTAAAATTCCTTTCTTAAAGGGTGTCTACCCAATAAAACAATCCTACTCACTCAATTACACATACAATTTCACGGCTGTAGCTTTAACAGTTTTTGCTCAGCGAATATGAATCAGTCAGTCAGGACTTATTTTATATGATAGTGTGAGCTGATGCTAGACCTGTGATCTATCTCTTGCAGTGAAAATAGCCTGTTATTTGCAGTTATTACTGGATCTGGCTAGTTTGAAGTGATTAAATCCACTTGGCACACCGCAAGCTCCTCGCGAAATTGTAGAGAGATCCACTAAATATAGCATCAAAGTGTCAAAGGAAAAGGTCAAATTATTATTGCAGATTCTCCCCTCCAAGACTTTTAGTTAAGCTTGCTTACTATTAGCCATGCTTCGACACGAATGGGTTCCACCGGAGAAACACCTCGGCCTTAAAGAAAACCTGCGTGAAACGCTTACGCTGTGAGCGAGTTTACGGAATGCCTCACTCTCTACTCCCTTTCTTTATTCAGTTAGCCTATTAATGGCCTAGCCTATATATTTTGACGACCTCTGTGGCTCAGTTGGTAAGCACGTTGGTAGCTTAAGCCGAGGGTCGCGGGTCGAATCCCGCCGACGGAGCAAAAAGTTTTTCAGTGTTCTTGGGTCTTGGATGTGTAATAAATATGTCTATCATGGGTACTTAGCATGGGGCCAGACTGACGTGGTATGAAGCGACCTAGATATTATATGTTATTATTACTATAAAAGGCCAGCAACGCATTAGAAACTCTTCTGATTTAGCAATTGTTCATGGCCGCCGGCAGTCGTTTTCCATCAGCTGACCCGTCTGCTTATTCGGCCCCTAATTAAAAAATATATTTAGATATTGCCTACAAATCTCTAAACAAACAATAGGCTATTTGATTTCAATTACCCAAAGAAAGCGTAGATAGCTGATAGCGCCATGTTTTTCTGGAGTCTCACGTTTCTTCGGCCTCATATGAGTCCCTTGATATCGAAAATTACTTTAAATTGTGTGATTTCAAATACACTCAGTTACCGAAAAAGTTTATCACTTGACACTTCTGACACACATTCAAATCTAAACCCGTACGGTGGTTTTAGGTGAAAATATTTGTTTTAAAATAAAATATAAATTTACATCACGCGGACTTATATGTAGGTCAGAGGTACTCGGTAGCCCTCGACCAACAAAAACACTTTTTTATTCTAACGTGCACGAAATTGTTTCGCGTGTTTGCTCATTTCGATTCTATGAACTGGATTTTGCTTTCGCAGAGTTCGTTGGAATTATTATGAATATAATATCTTGACAGAAAAATAATTGAATATGTTAAGGAGGTTAATGTAATTTCGAGGACACGGCAAGGACAGCTATGACATGGTCATCGAAATGGTCTTACAGCGTTAAGCCAGAGATACACAATACAAGTTATTGAAGACAGGACAGCATACTTCTCTTTTGAACTGTCTTAAAGGATTGTGTACCAAACGGTTTTTATACAACGAGCCATAACCTTTCCGACCCTCTAACCTGGAGTAATGATTTTATAAAATATATTGTGGAAATGCGTCTAAACTAGGTTTCTATGTTTTTGTTTTTTTTTTTTAATTTAATCATATTTTGATATATTTTAAATTTTAACGGTATTATACAAGGTTGATTTTCATCATCATCATTCATTGAAAAAGCCTGAAAACCATACTTTTTTTCCTATGATATAGTTTATTTTGGTTTTAAAAGTAAAGGCTCTGTAACTATTTTTCAAAATAATTATTATTTTCCTAGAAAAAAAAATATTTTTTTCTCAATATCAAGATTAACTGTAAACTTGATATTCGATTATATTTTTATCTTTATGTAGTCATACTATATGAGTGACTCCTTACAATATATCAATTTTACTGCACTAAGAACTGTAGTTAAGTTTTAAAGACACAATTTAGTTTTGTCGTCGAGATTTTGCTAATTTTGGTGTCATATACTAAACTTTACATATTTTAAGTGTATTCGATACCTAAGGCATAAAAAATACTTCAACCCCCAGATTCTAGTCAGTTTATATGAAAAAAATCATGTCCACCAAAACCACAAAATAAGAAAATAATTCTAGTTGTTGAAATCTTCTAACAAAATAAAAATGTTCCAATATTTTAATATTAAAAATTTACAATAAATTTCGTTTGCAAAATAGTGTCAATTAGCTAACATAGTTAAAAAGAGAACTAGCTTTCTATCCTGACTTGAAAAACTGGCCTCGTATATACCGAGCATTAGGGACATTTTGATATCTTAAATATTGACTTAGCATAACTTTCTCTTCTATGAAATTTACATTCAAATATAACGCTGGTCCTGCGAAATTTGAAATCGCTGAAATCGCAAGACTCTGAAATACATTTGGACAGTTTTTTTATAAGAAACTAGTTACTGTCCGCGACTATCTTCGCGTGGACTTTGTAAATTATCCCGTTGTTACAACATTTTTTGATTACTGATTGGCTCCTATTGGTGGTAGCGCGATGTTATATAATCTCTCTCGATAAATGGACTAACCAACACAAAAATATTTTTTTAATTCCGGCCAGTAGTTCCTGAGATTAGCGCGTTCAAACAAACAAAGTCTTCAGCTTTGTATTATTAGTATATCTATACTAATAATACAAAGCTGAAGCTAAAATACAGAAAAACTGCTACATTGCATCTGCAATGTAGCAGTTTTTCTGTAGACACTTTTGCCATTTCCAGCCTAGTTTAAAGTCCACAGCGAGAAAATTGATACAACTTCTTGACATTTCAACTCACAAGAACATTGCAGTAACGGCGACATTAAATTTTATTCTCCGCAACACTAGAAATAATTAATTAGCTGAATAATTTAAACTGGCAACCCCCGGTTAATTCGAAAATGGAATTCGGGTACGGAAGAACACAAAGGGGCCACAAAAAGTTAATGGCTACGGCCTGCCGCGTCATCTATGCGCGTAAAGCGCTTTAAGTGCTGCCAGCTAAAAGGTTTTTGATAAGCGAAAATGTGAAGCGATGACTGCGCTTTATTTACTGACGATATGTTTGATGTAGTGGTTTCATAGAATGTAATTAAGACGTCTCTGCCAGTGTTATTAGAGGCCCAACTTCCATACACCTCATTCCCTATTCAGTATTCCCGTTTCCTATACCTGTAGCGTATTCTTTCATCAAAAACGCCGGCAACGCACTTGCAACGCTTCTATTGTTACAAGTGTCCATGGGTGACGGCAGTTGCTTTCCTTCTGGTTACCCGTCTTGCCCCCTCATTCTCATAAAAAAACACGGCGCACTCACGGCACATTTTTTTGGCGTTTGATTTGACCACAAATTTGAACTGAAAAATTTCCCAGACATTCGCAAGATTACTTTATGTCACATACAAACATTCATAGATTTAAGAATATTCGATAGTTTGAAAATAAAACTTAAGTTATGTTCATTTGTTCTATCTCATCAAAGTTAATTTCGACCACTGTGCCACCTGCGATACTAAACCCGCAATTTGAAACAGTAGTTGTACCGGAGCTACGTTTAGTTTTTTAGTCGTAGTATTTGACCAATAAAAGTAGAGCCTTTGTCTGTTAATCCTCTCTGATGGAGATTTATTACGGTTATGTACGTGTGTCACTCTCGCCTCGTTCCTTTTCAGCGGGGCTATAAATTATATGCCCCGAAAAGGCCACTTTCAGACCGCGCGTTTTTAAATTCAATCATTTATTTTGAGCAAAAAATAAATACATAGTCCATATAGAAATACGATTACATTAAATACAATATGGAATAATAATATACATCAATCAAAATAGAACAACACAAAAGTAATTATATTTTGTGTGATTGTATTTATTTTTATGTTTTATCGCGTTTTTCTCAAAAAAAACGCCAGTCAATTTATATTTCTAATAACTAAGACGATAATAAACAAGATGTTTACAGCATAATATATTTATGATAGCCTAAGATCAATTCGTGGCTGGTACCACATTATTTTCCAAAAATAAAAAAATATTATCTCCAGTTATTCTCAAACGCGAGTTAACCTGTAATAAAACAAGTTTTTCAAGTGACGTAATGCATAAAGTAAGCATTGCTGTCTCAAAAAGTATATGTTAATTTTGCACTAAGTTTTGAACTGAAACAGACGGTTTAGGTTACATCAATGTTTTACTTACATCTATAAAAATTATTTATGATTTTTTTAAATTTATTAGGCTCAATCAATCTACTTACAATCGTTGTCGACACTAAAATTGACTCGTTTTTTACTATACGGGACGCTTAACTGAAACGCTCCATATGCACCCAGCCTTATCGCATTATTTATGATCGGCGCGTAAGAGAACAATGCTTAAGGCTGAGCACACGCGCGTGATGTGTACAATGCCCGTACATTACGCCGGTTCATCAAATATTTTCAAAAGGTTTTTCGGGACATATAAACAACCTCTATTTTGTTGCGTTTTATAATTTTTGTTTTTGTCTCAAAACTATTTTTATTAATTACTACTTGTTTAAAAATTTTTTAAGATACATTCGATTGTTACTATAATATGTCTCGTCAGGGTTTCGTGCCCGCAGGGTAAAAGCGAGACCCTATAACGGAAACTCCGTTTATTCCGTATATATCCGTTTGTATTGTATATTTATATTTTGTATCTACTAACGAAAGTTAACCAAATATTTGAAATTTCCCTGCAAAATATATAATTGTTCCCAAGCTAGTGTACACATTTAGTAGGGTGATCTAGCATGAAGATGGTTTACTGTGTATTATTTACACTGTGCTAAGTCCTTGAAGCTGTGTCAACAGAACACCGAGCGCAGTTCAAACATTAATTAAATTTTTATTAATATTAGCGAAGGGCAATTAAAACCTGTATAGAATATTGTTGCTGTCACGCAAATATTGGAAAAACCTTTTTATTTGTAGACTAGCTTTTGTCTTTGACTCTATGGTCAACTCACATCTATCAGAACCGAACGCGCCGATCGCGGCTAACAAAACGAACGCGGCGAACGAGCCGAATTCTAGAATTCGATATATGAAATGTTATGGAACCTCACCCGCTAGCCCGCGCTAAATCGGCCGATTACACCGAGTCATACGCTGTCAAAAAGAAAATGAATGCGACTCCTTCGACTTTAAATCTAAATATTAATACGCGAGCTGAAAACTTTCTACCTCTTATTACGAAAGACGTGTAGATCTAAAAGCATAAAATTTCTCCCAGTTATAGTTATATGGAGGAGGACCGCGGAATATTATTTGTGATATGATTTAATATTGCACTTTTTTAATAAATTAAAAGCTAAGCACACTACAATATTTTGACACGATAATCATACACGAAATACTCTTTTGTTTATGGTTGAAATCTGTGTTTTTTTTTATAAAATTGAATGGCCTATAAGGAGATCTTTAAACCAAAGTCTTTAATTGAATTGAGAATAGATTATAATTTTTTATGGCTCCTCGAAAACTTACTACTTTAAAATATTTATGGTTGAGTATCGACCGCAGGGTGACCTCTATTTCTGATGAGATGTGCACCATTATTCGGTAACCCCTTATATGGCTGTAGCAGCTCAAAGGCGTGTCAGCGGATGACAGCCATCATGGCGCATTCGAGTGGCGTTACATCCGTCATAGCATAAAGATCAAGCTATTATGCACTTTATGCAGGAAAGGGATAGACGTAGTCAAAGTAGCTTACGTGTGAGAGGGACAGACTCTGTAGCAAGAATAGATGAACGGCTACAGAATGAATTGTTGAATTCGCTATCACAAGGACCTGTGCAGCATTTACAGTAGTGGTATGCGTGTAGTAGTGTAATTATGAGACAGTAAGTTCTTTAAAAATGATATATATATTATACATATACATATAAATATGGTATTCATTAAAAATTAAGAAAAAAAACACAAAACAAAAAAAGGCTCATTCATGACTAATCCTTAAAGAAACTTCACTGAAAAAATATGTCACAATAAACAACAATCCATATTTACATACTAATATTATAAATTTAAAAAAGCTTTTTTTTTTTGAAAGCAAGCCTTTAACAATCTCCCCCAGCTTTGAAATACTTGGCGTTAACATTTCGAGTGGAGTCCAGTTCCGCTGTCGTCTGGAGGGTAAAGCTAAGTTAGCCTCGAAGAAGCTTGGTATTTTAAACAGGGCGAGACAGTATTTTAGTCCGATCCAATGCCTACAGCTTTATAAGGCACAAGCTTCACAAACCTTCAAGAAGAGAGCGTATTCCCGCTTAAATGGCCGATAACGCACATGCAACCCTGTTGCGAGTGTCTATGGGCGGCTCTAGTTTCTTCCCATCAGGTAATCCATTTGCTCGTTTGTCACCTTATTGAAAAAATAAATAAATAAATAAGCTGTTGCCCGCGACTACGTCCGCGTGTACTGTACTTGTATTTTGTAAAATAAATGAATTTGTTGATTTGAAATAATGAAATGTAGTAAGAGCGTACATGCCCTAGTGGGTTAGACCTTTGCTTTGCACTCGAGAGGGTGCAGGTTCGAACCCTGGTGGAGCCGTGTACCAATGAGACATTTTCCAATTTAAACTACATAATACGGATGCACATTGCCGTGGGAGAGTCATCTTTCGGCACAAACGATACCTGCCACGCCCTTACAGAAAACTGGCGTTAAACTGCGTTGTGCTGTGTTTTGTTCAGTGAGTGAGTTTTCGCCTATTCCAATTCCCTATTCCCTTATAAAAAGCTGGCAACGCACTTGCGACTCTTCGGAAGTCACGAGTATCCATGAGCGACGGCAATTGCTTTTCATCAGGTAACCCGTCTGCTCGCTTGCTCCCTAAATATAATAAAAAAACCTTACTGCAATTTTTCTAGCAGGTAACCAAAGTCTGGATTTGCATATGAATGTCTTTGGCAAGGAAAAAATTACAACACAATTCTAAGCAATACATTACAACGCTGTGAGTTTAATTAAAGGCTGGTGTTGACATTAAATGAATTAATTATAAGGGAAAATAAGCTTTATTTAACTTCTAAAGTAAAGCACATTTACGTTGTGAATACTCCATTCAAGATTTGTAATTAGGACGTTATTTATATTTAACATTATGGGCAGCTTTCACGACTATAAATAAACATAACTACTTTATAATTGTTTGACCACTTTAATCAAAATAATAAATGAAATTTTTAAAATACCAGTTTCAATATTGAATGAACGGTTTATATTATTTATAGCAAATCTAGTTTAGATTTTCTCGCGTGGAATTTAAAAATAGGAATATTTTAAGAGCTTGATATTTTTCCGCAACAAAGGTAGTCTATGATAAATTTAGAATGAAGATAGGACAAATCCCAATCAAAACAAAAATGTGAAAGGCTCCCAAGTTCGATAACATGGGAATGTTTAGCCTATAAAAGAAGTGAGTCTGAATAAGTACCAAGTTTCATACACATACCTCAGTTAAAAATAGTAACAGAAATGCATACTTGATTTTCCGCAGTTTGGAAAGAAGATTCCTTATTAATATCATATTAAATACCTAAAATTCTAATACTAACAGAAACGCAAATCTGTTTTTCCAACAGTTTCCTGATAACATTTTTTATTATTTTTTTTCTACACTTTTTAATGATGTTACTTAGCAAGTTTTCATACACCTTGTTATAAACCTACCAAAAGTGCTATAAAAATTTACACATATTATATATTATATAAACTTAATTATTATATACATAAAAGTCCGAAGCGTGATGGACTGACATTAACAATAATGTTATATAAATTGAATAAGAAGTTTGGATGAGATCCTAGGTACAAAAAACCTAACGAAAGGATATGGGCGAAAAGCCTATAGATGACCATATTTTTTAATAAAAAAAATAACCACAATCATATAATGATAACAGTTAGCAATGACATTGATATAAAGTTTGATAACACCAAGAATAACCTTGAATGGAAACTTTGATAAATTATAAGTTTTTGTAAACAATCAGTTTTAAAACAAACAGCTTAGGTATTATGACGCTCATTAAAATCACTTACTTTGTAATTTTATTTATAGAGCATGCTATATATTATTGTGAATCAGGATAGTTATATATTTACTAATACAAGATAATTGAAAATTCGTTTATCGCACGGGAACCGTCAATTTTTCCTAGATAAAAAGTATTCTATGTCCTTCCGCGTGACTCGAAGTATCTCTGCAAAAAGCCGATTCGGTTAAGCGGTTTGAGCGTGATGAGGTAACAGATGGGCAGACAGACAGACAAACACTTTCGCGTTTATAAAATTACTATGGAATATAAATAGGAAGTATGGAAATATGCATTACAAGCTTTTGCCCGCGGCTTTGCTGCGTCGAGTTCAAAAAATGGTAAAGAAAGTTTTTTTTCAAAAACTTAATGTTTTTTCAAGACGAAAAGTAGCATATGTTACTCTCCATATTTTCAGCTAACTCTTTGCCAAAAATCAAGTCAATAGGTTGCGTCGTTAGAGCGTGAAGAAAGGACAAATAAACAAACGAACACACTTTTTATTAAAGCTATTATTATGAACGATTAGGAGCTTAAGTGTTTGTGTGTATGTTTTAAACGAGTAAACTGCGAAGCTACCGAACCGATTTGAAGTGCCCCCGTGGAATAAATAAATAAAATATCTCTATTTATCTATCCTCTGCTTTTTAGGGTTCCGTACTCAAAGGGAAAAAAAAGGACCCTTTTAAAAAGACTTCGATGTCTGTCTGTCTGTCCTGGCTGTATCTTAAAACGGTAATAGCTAGAGAGTTATTACAGATTATGAATTTTTGTTGCAACTATAATATCAGATACTAAAATTAAAATAAATTTAATAAATAAGAGGAGCTTTTATACAACAAACGTGCTATTATACTGATAAAGAGCAATTTTTTTTTTGCTCGATATCAGTATAATGGCAACTGGCAGGTACTTGTAATTTGCTGAAAACACTAAATTGTACTTAAACTTTACTAATTTGTGATAAAAGTGGGCTCTCATACAAAAAACACTATTTTTACTTATGTTTGCTCTAATATGGGTACGGAACCCTTCGTGTGCGAGTTCGACTCGCACTTGGCCGATTTTGCTTTTAAACCAGAGCGTCCCTCAAGCGCCGTCTAAGAGCCGTCGACGCAGTATGAAACTATAAAAAACACGTTAAAAACGCTCATCCTGCGAACACGAACTCCATTATACGGAACCTCTTCAATTATGGCCGCCAGCCAAGAAGTACGCCACTAAGGATGTAATCTGCCGATCGATCTTGGCTCCTTGGCTATACGTTAATCGTATTAGAGAATTTTGGACCACCTCCATATATTATCATGCATTGCGATGTACAATCAGAGAAGTTGAAACAGATACAGATGGATCTAAGTAATTCGGTCGGGTTATGTCAAACCCAGCCGACAGATCACGACTTACATTGATTTGAAATATTCCGACCAATGACGTAGGTCCGTCAACTGGCTCTCTTTCAATTTCTTTGTACGTTCGGAAACGCTACCCTGAATTTTTATTTGTACAAGCAATGGTGAACGCATATCTATCCGAACCGAACGAAGCGAAGTCAAGCCCTCATTAACTTTGACAGCAAATGTTCGCACGAATTGAACGATTCGGCGCGAACGAGTGTACGAGGTTCCATGACATCTATTATATAAAAATACTAGCTGACCCGGCGAACTTTGTTCCGCCTTAATGGCAATAAATAAGCAGATTAATATTGATTTCTTACAAATATCAAATTGTCATCCATACGTCATTACATAGCTGTCATTTTACGTTAATTACAGAGCTGTCATTTGCGTTTTGTTATTCCAAGTCTGATTCTTTTTTGTTATACCACGTTTTATAGTGACTGACGTTTCATGTCAAGTCATACGGGAACGCTGTCGAACGGGATAAAAAGTATCCTATGTCCGTCTCCTGGCTCTAAGCCACCTCCCTACCAATTTTCAGTCAAATATGTTCTGCCGTTCTTGAGTTATAAGTGGTGTAACTAACACGACTTTCTTTTATATATATAGATTTCTTCTTTATTTTTAAGACTCGAGAATTATTCATAAAATATATTTACACTACTTACATCTCTTTTTCCTGAAGATTAATCTTTTTTAAAAGAGTTTCAATAGAAAAGCAATTGCATCTAAAAACATGTCAAAAAGAAATCAGAAACCTGTTACAGCTCTCTAAATTTTTAATGCGAATACGGTTAACTAGCTTTGGTCCTTGCTTCAAAAATTAGTAAAATTCGTTTAAGACTTCTTTAGCAATCATGTTTTCCCTAGACCATTAGTTACTTTCATCAACTAAGGTTGTTCAAAATACCAAGTCGAGTGATTGCTTCGCTAGGGCGTGAAGGAAGGATTTACTCAAAAAACATAAAAAAAACGTTACGACAAAGTCATCATTAGGTGTGATGATGTCTTTGTCGAAACCGGTCGTGTATTTATTATAAATTTGTAAAATCTAAAAAAACATAGTGGAAAAGATACAAGAAAAATGTGTTTCTTTAAGTATGAACAACCATTTCCACCATGAATCAACAGTACAATCAATCACATATAAAAAACACACTTTTCCATGTTCTAGTATGGATAATGCTGAGAGCTCAGAGTTCTTATTAAACTTTCCAAAATGAGCACAAAGTATTTTCACTCATTTAACTTTATCAAAACAAAGATTAACAAATTATGACAGCCTTAAAAAAATCAAACATCAAAGCAAACAATAAACAAAGTTTGAGCCTTCACACCAGCTTTGTTAAGCGGATTGTCGTTATTTTGACTTTATACAAGTTTTAATCATTTATTTGACAAGTATTAATAACTTTAGTCAAACAGTTGAAAGTTACTTAATTAGTTTGACTGGCGTTTCTCCGACTGTGCCGTAGCTTGGGACTAAGTAATTCCTGATAATGACGGTGCTGAAAATGTTAGATACAGTTTTGAGCAAACAAAGTAACTTTATATGTGAGTATTATAAATGCTAAAGTGCTTGTTGGCTGTCCCCCTTTAACACACCGAAAGTGATAAAATGTACAACCCAATCTATTCCAGAAAAATGTTTGGTTTCGTAACGAAGTTGCGAGCGTTTTATAGTCTTTTATATAAAAAAAAAGACGGGTTTTCTTTCCTGACGCTATAAATTAAGAACGCACGAACCGATTTCCACGGTTTTGCATTCGTTGGAAAGGTCTCGTGCTCAGTGAGGTTTGTGGTAAAGAAAAATCAGGAAAAAAATTTAAGAGAAAATTTGCCACACGGATGGAGTCGCGAGCAACAACTAGTCTTATTTTAAATTATAATGTTCTTAATAATATACAAATTTTGTAGCCTTCATTTCGCCAGTCTGATTGGGGACTTGTTTCTCAGACGTATTGACCTGTTAATTCAAATGGACTAGGCAAACCTTATTTAAATAATGCTGTATGAGTAAGTAATAATATAAAATGAGGCGAAAGACTTAAAAAAATATTAACTTTAATAAATACAGAGAGAAACATTTTTTAAACATCAATCGACGTTACTCCAGTATTTGCAGAGCTAACGCACTAAAATTCAAGCTTGTTCCAGTCATATTTAAAATCGTACTCATGTCGAATATTTAGACTAATTTTACGCGCGCACATAATTTTTCCGCAAAAATATTTTTCTAATAATTTCATATTCTAGTTGGTAAGTCAAGAAAAAGGAAATCGTTCTTTTTTTCTATTTTGGTAGACGAAGATTTAAAAAAGCAGCGATTTTGTGAAAAGTTATTTACAACAATAAGAAAATAGCGATTAAACTTGCGATTATTAATTAAATTGTCGTACAAAAAAAAATGTACTGATGGAAAATAGTTATGTTAAAAAAAATGGGATTTAACAAATCGTTTATTAGGAGGAATGACGGATTAACATTCCGTGATTTATTTCCCTCTCTTTTGTGACGCATGTCAAAAATATTTCGGTCTGTTTATAGTTTGCGAGCTGGCCAAGAAGATTGTCATATTACTAGTAATATATTGCGTAATGTGTGCGTGCTGTTGTTGGCAAAAATTGCAGTTCACTTTGTCGAGCTGTCACACGCGCGTGTCAGTGCCATACTCAATTAAAAATGAATGAATTCGTATTATAAATTGTGAAAAAATGTAATCGTGTCATTGCCAAAAAATAGCAATCGTTGTGTATTTTTAATAGTGCACGTTTTGTTACAACATTGGTTTATCGAACTGTTATTTATAAAGGTCATTGCCACTTCTCAACAATAATGTTGGAGCAGCTGCGTCGTTTGTTTTCGCAAATGGAACGTTTTTTGAATTGAAAAACGCATATCCAGTATATTCTTCCATTTTATGAATCGAATTTCAAGTGTGTTGTTCAAAATTTAATAATTTTCATTTGTTAAATTTTTAAGTCCTGCTGAAAGTATGATAATTTTATTAAAGTGTTAACAAATTTAAGCGATGGCGGCGTCTACTGAAGATATTTATAACAAAGAATATAAAAGAATTCGTAGACTCACAAAAGATCTCGCTCTTCGCCAAATTTCCGTACGTTTCATAATTTAAATTTTATTTTTTCACTGTCATAAATACTTTTGATTGTTAAACCTCTTCAGAAAAAAAAAAAATTACGGCCGCACATTAGGGACCATCCATAAAGTATGTAACACAAATTTCATGGCTTTTAGACCTCTCCCCACCCTCATCACAGGTGGTCACATTTCTGAGTCACAAAATTTACAATTTTACACCTGAAAACCACATTAATGTTTCAAATTTTGAGATAAGATTTCAAAATTTACGACCCCCTCCCTCCATAGGGAGGCCTATATGTGTGACGTACTTTATGGATGGTTCCTTATAATATTTAATCAAAAATAATAAATATTATTTTTGATAATATTTATTATTTTCGATTAAATATTATAATATAATAAATATTATTTTTGATTTTGAGATTGGAATATTTGATCAAAAAATATTCGGACGCGTCGCCACCGGAACACGCACTGCTCTCATATTATGCTTTGTCGTGGACCCGGCAAACCGTTCGAAATTTCTGATAGGTTTTTGTATGCCATCTGATAGCTTTAATTATGTGCGGTCGCCGTTAAAGTTTTAAATGTATTCATTAATTTCTGAATACATTCAAAACTTTTACAGCGGTTCACATTCCGATCCTAGCTGCCAGCGAGCACTGCCGTGACAATAAATCAAATAAAATGCCACTTTATGACACAAGCAATAGGTTTCATTTTCTAGTGACATTGGTCTAGCTGCCTATGACGCCGCTGCCTTGAAATGGCGTAAAGCACCTGTAGCTTATATAATTTGATTTTGTGTGTCCCGGCAGCTGGCAGCGAGGCTCGGAATATTAACTTTAGGGATTAAGTTATGATGTTGTCAATCTAATATATTCTTTGAATATGGCAAAATATATAAAATAAATACTTAATAAAACACACTTATCTTGCACTTTTATCACTATATTTTCTTGGATTTTACTAAAGTTTTTGGTCTATGATTGAAATTGAAATTGGTCTTTGATTTTACGAAATCGTATTAAATACACGACCGGTTTCGACAAAGTCATCATCAGGTTGACTTTGTCGAAACTGGTCGTGTATTTATTATCAATTCGTAAAATCTAAGAAAATATGTTGAAAAAAGTGTAAGAAAAGTGTAGTGTTGTATTCATTAAGTATTAATATGAATTTCCATCATGAACCAACATTACAATCGATCTCATATATAATTAAAACAATTCACGCTCAATCTTTAACCCGTTCGTTATATCCTCTGAATCTAATTTAGTATCTATTTTAGTTTAATAAGTGTCCTATATTACACGCGTTACTGTCAGTGGCGTAACTATACCGTTCGAGGCCCGTGGCAAATTCGTTTTCGTTCCACTATGACAATCCAATACAAAAACACGTCAAGCAATTATTGTAAAAAATAATCGCTTGCCACTTGTCTAGGGGGGCTGATCGGGGGCCCCTTTCGGCTGGGGGCCCGTGGCATTTTGCCAGCTTGCCACCTTGTAGTTACGCCACTGGTTACTATAATTTTTATAAGTAATTTTAATGTTTTTATATTTTTTCAGTCAGAGTATGGACTCACGGAGGATCAAGTTGCAGGTAAACTTTAGTTTATTTATAACAAGACGATGCCCAGCGTTGCGCAAAAATTCGTTTATCCCACGGGAACCGTATATTTTTCCGCGATAAAAGTATCCTATGTTCTTAACCATTCAGAAGTAGAACGTAAAAATGATAGATTTAAATATATTTGCTTTATCGACCAAATGTAATTTAGATATTTATCAAAACAATGCATTTATATAAGCTATTGACATATACAATAACTTCAAATACCTACCATTTAATTCATACAAAAAGAAATTAAACCTATGGCTCTTAGAAAATTGTTTTTACAATATGAATGACTACATGTTACACGTGAAACAAAAGCTTTTTCTCAAATCAACTATGTAAATGAAATAATTAAACTTATGTTTTTATTTAATTCTAATTAATATCATATTTTAAATAATCGTTGACGTGTACATTTTATATTTATATAATCAATACTTGACATATGTAATGATGTATTCATTATGTTGGCCTGAATATATATATATATATATAAAAAAAATTAGTTAAATTAAACTTATTTTATAAGTTATGACATTTACACACCATTGTCATGGTAGGATATGTAATAACTATTTGCACTTTATGTACTCTCTGTAACCCTCTTGACTACATATCTGTGAATAAACGATCTTGATTCTTGATAACCGGGACTCAAAGTATCCCCATGCCAAATTTCAGCAACATCGGTTCAGACGGCTGGGCGCGAAGAGGTAACAGACTGACACACTTCCACATTTATTATATTAGCATGGATATAATAAGAACTATGAATTAAATCTTCCATGAAATGTATCAAACAATGTTTTTGGAAATTTTGGATCAGATCGGACCATGGAATCGCGTTCTCCTAAACTAATTTAAACCCCCCTTTTTAACTCCTTAGGAGACGAATTTTGAAAAACCCCTTCTTATTAGTCACCTTCGTCATACGGAGAACAATTTTGATCTTTCTACGATCAGTGGCTTAGGCTGTACGTTGATGTTGAAGTTCAGGTCAACAATTTTCTTATAATGATAAAGATACTCATTATTTTTAAGTAAAATGTTACCGATTAGACATAGGTTTGTACAATCAAGGAAGCTGAAACAGAGCCAGATTGCGTATCAAAGTGAATTGGTCGCGTTGTGCCAGCCGACAGATCATTCCGACCAAATGACGTAGGCTCATCAGCTGGCTCTCTTTCAACGGCCATATTCGGTAGCGTTTTTGACGCGTTTTTTTTTTCGAAAGGGTTTAAGCTACTGGTCTGGTTAAGACCTAGGTAGTTTAATCGTGGCTATAACTAGTCTGGCGCTAGTTGGTTTGGAGATGACAAAATGAGGGGGCCAGCCCCCCCCTCCCCCCCCTAACATCACACAGGTGATGTTCTAAAAGGGGAAATGTTGGGGAAAGCTACGAAAACTGGTCCCCCTTGCTCTTAAGGGGTCCGACCCCCTCACTCGCTGACGAGTGAGGTTGCTCGCGCGCGGTAGCATAAACTAGCTGCGTACGAGTTATCGCGGTAGAGGAGCTCAAGTTGTTAATGTTATTGTCCAAGAGAGGGCCGTCCGTTGGAGTGACATACGCGTTTTTGACGCATGCGCTGTGAAATTTTATACTGCTCAGACTACAACTTTTGTGACGTTGTCATGACAGCGCGTGCGTATAAGAGATTTTGCGCCATTCAAAAACGCTACCGAACACGGCAAATATTCCCATGGCATATTTAAAGTAAAGCGAGGTATAGAATATAGACTAATAGACAATACTCTTAGTTTTGTTAATTTGTTTTTTTTTTTCATTTAAATCTGATAGGCAAAGGGAACGGAAATACTCCGCGCTGCGTTCCGTTCTGGGCTGACCCTAAGGCCGTTTGTCCACCAACACCGTCAACCGGAAACGAGAATATTGCGGCCGGATAAAATGCAACTTTATGACATAGACTACTGCTTTCATTTTCCTCTACGCCTTTAACGACGGCCATGACATTGACGATAGAGCAATGTCGCTAGAAAATAAGTCTTATAACCTAGATCATAAAGTTGCATTTTGTAGGGCCGAAATAGTCTCGTTTTTGGTGGACAAACGGCGTAAGGCCGTTTGTCTACGCACATCGTCACCGTTAACGAGGTTCTGCTGACTGAGTATCGGGCCGAAATATTCTCGGTGACGGTGGCGTGCTGTGGACAATCGGCCTTAAGCAAAAAGGGGGGGTTATGTTTTTGACTTGAATGTGTTTTTCTTCATCTGATTGTAAATGTATTCCAGAGTTCAAGGAGGCATTCATGTTGTTCGACAAGGACGAAGACGGCACCATAACAATGGCGGAGCTCGGTGTCGTGATGCGGTCGCTCGGACAACGCCCATCAGGTGAGATACTGCTCGTTTGTTTACGGTGACCAAGTAGTAAAAACGTCTATTTTTTTTATATCTATGAACGCTTTACACCACGTCAATCTGAGCCCGTGCTAAGTACCCGAAGTACTTGTATTACAGGTACCAATACAACACAACGGAAATATATTTAATACTTTTATACTTTACACATATTTAAGATTTTTATTATATAATACACATCCATGACCCAGCAACATTAAAAAACTTGTTCCGTCGGCGGGATTCTAACCCGTGACACCTGGCCCGTTGTGAGCTACGCTAGCAAAGCGCTCAACCGATGCGCCACAGAGGTCGTAGGCCCGTCATATCAAGAAATGCGACTGCGAGTTATACATGGTGCAACAAAAGTAAGGGCCGATTTACACTTAATTTAGTTAAGTTGCGAATTAACTTGCGCTATCGGCGAGCTTAGTTATTTTTGAGGTTTGAACGGTAAAATCGAGTTAAGTTGTAAGTTGTTAATTAAGTTGGCTCAAATAGAACGCATCCTATTTTTGGCGAGTTAAGTGCGAAGTGCGTCTTGCGTCTCCCGCACCCCGCCAACTTACGTGTAGACGTTTGAGTTTAGTACAGTTCATATTATAATATTTCATTTATCAAAAATTTTAAAACAATAGGTATTTAGTTGAGTAATATGTAATTAGTTTGTAGGCAGTAATTGAGCAATTTATGGAGACCTATTTTGCTATCGAACCAGCAACTTATGATTACTTAACTCGCCTACGTTTGAACGTCACTTAATACTTACTACTTCATTTTACTACTGCACTTAATTAAATGTAAACCGGGCCTAAGTGATAATACTTTAGAGATCGTATGTGTCCCTGATATAGAGTTCAATATGAAAGTGGCAGCGTTGAAAACAAAAAAAAATGTGATTTATATGGACAAACTCAAGTCGCTGGGGCGCTTGGCCATACAAATCACGAAAAAATTTTTTAGCTTCCAGTCCTGTTTCCTCCACAGTGAGATTTGTATCAGGAGAACATTCGATCCCTAAAGTTTTATCACTTACTTTTGTAACGCTCCGAAGAACAGCACTAAATCCTGCAGGTATTATATCGGTTACATAATACTCGTATAGAAAAATCTGCCCGCTCCCGGGGTCAGGTGACAATCACTGGCGGCCATGACAGTATCATGATAATAATAACTCCCACACCGGTTTCGGTGACGGTGGCCGGTGTCATTAAAACTAGGCCTGTTAGGCAGGAGTAATTTTATAATGTCCAAGTGTGTGCGCAGTACACAGGAGCACTCTCTCTTCCTTTACTCTCATAACCCAGTGGGACGGATGACCGACACG
>JAOTAV010068190.1:0-13866 GCA_026546445.1 Cyclargus thomasi | reverse complement strand
CAAACTAATAGCATTGCCCCGTTGGATGGCAATTGCTATCCGTTGTGCCAGGTAGCTCCCGGCTCTGGGGTCTCGGGCGGCTTCGATAAGCTTTTTAGATATCTCTCTTAAGAGCTTATGTACTCCCGGACCCCAAGGTTCCACCCCAACGTGCTCAAACATGAGATCTCTGCTGAGGTTTTCATATTTGCGCCGCCACAATATTATTACTTTTTTATTTTAAACACAATAACTTACTCATATCAAATTATTATGTTAAAGCTCAAACCTAAAGCTCATATAGTTTTTCCGTAAAGTTAACCGCAAACAAGTAATGTTAAGACAGTTAAGACAACAAGTAAAGTGTAATATATAGGGTCGTTTCACTCGCCAAATTAAAATTTTAGTCTTATAAAAATGCTTCAAAATCTCACTTTTGAGGATTAGAATAATTACAAGAGAAAATATTAAAACTATTAAATTTATTTATCAACTAGATGTCTCCCGCGTCTCCGTCCGCGTGACACAGATGAGAATTGTTATTGTCCTGTTTTATTCTTGATTTTTTTTTCTGAATTTTCGTTGCTGTGAACCACAAGGAGCCCGAGACTTTTCCAACGAAGGCAAAACTGTCGAAATCAGTTCGTGCGTTCTGGAGTTATAGCATCAGGAAGGAAAACCTGACTTATTTTTTAAATTAGCTGACTAAGTAGATTATCGCGGGATGTTGAAGATGGGATTTCAATATAATTTAATTATTTCATGCGTGCCAAGCCGTTAAAGCCGTTTTTATGGGCTAAAGTAAGCCTGAAATAAATTTATTTCATCACATTAAAAGTTGGTGTAACTTTCAGTAGCTTTTCCATCAGTTTGAAGCAACAGTATTTGTCGATACCCGACAGCGACTACGTAAATTTTTTGGATAGCAATTTTAGTTCTGCAAGTGAACGCTAGAGGCGTTGTAAAATGTTTCACTACTAATAATTTACGCTCGAGTATCGACAGATCGGTGTTGAAGTTCTAACACCACGTAAGTCACATTTTGGCTGTTTAGTCATTTTGAAGCAGTTTTGCAGAAAATCGGAAAACGCATCGCTTAAGTTAATCAGGAACACCGTGTGTCACAACAAAAACTTGCACAATTTTTTAATTGTTAAATCTTATTAGTATAATGATCTATACAAAATTCAATCGATTGTTTCGCTCTCCTGAAAAGTTGCAATTTTTGACTCTCGTGGTGTTAGAACTTCAACGACAAAATATTATTGCTTGAAACTCTTGATAGAGCTACAGATGACGTCAGGAAAAGTACCAAATGATCAAGAAATGAGGGTTTTTCACTCTTTAATTACCAACTTTCTCACTAATTAAGCTGTTTCTACACCATCAAAACTGTACGCTCCATTGAGCTGAACTCTATGGTCGTATAAAACTCATGGCGACCGACTATAAGCACCATAACCTGTGTCGAGTGGAAACTATTCTGTTCTGTTTGATTGATGTATTTGTAAACAAGTTGGTGTATCATAAACTTTTTATTGGGTGGTAAATAAAATATTATCGCATAATTTAAAAAAAAACTAAAATTGAATAAGCTGTAAAAAACTAAAATTAAATAGTTTTGTTCTCCTTTATAATTTGTACCATTGGGGAAATCGAAAGAGAGGCTGGGTGTGACTTTGATGTAACACGACCATTTTGCCGTGGGAGTTCCGTTCTTTCACGAATGGGCCGGCTCGAGTGGAGCGATACCGCACCTCGCAGAAAACTGGCGTGAAACGGCGTTGTCCTATGTTTCGTTGAGTGAGTTCAGTTCGTTGTCCTATTTTTCGGCAACGCATTTGCGACTCCTCGTATGTCACGAGTTTCCATGGGCGACGGCAATTACTTTCCATCAGGTAACCCGTCACGCTTGCCTACTAAATATCATAAAAAAAAAATACTTATATTCGCAATCTAGCTCTGTTTCAGCTTCCCTGATTGTACAAGGAGAGTACGGTTTAATTAAATTTTATTTAAGTCACTTATTACCCTAACTGCATACCAAATATTTGATTCCATCATGATCCATCTAATAGAATAGAATTATGGACTGACAAACTTTTAAATAAACAAACCTTTACAATTAAACTATTTATAGGATAGTTATAAACAAAAAAGAGAAAAAAAATACATAAATAAACTAAAATAAAACCCTTAATTGAAAAGCCCGCAACGTAACGAGCTCAAATGTCCCCATCACGCTGGCCGCATTGCCACGCTGAATGTCGAGGAAAAATATCGGGCCAAGTACGCCTCGGAACGGGGATCATTGCCTGAGTCCCGCATCCGCAGGATAAAAGGATTAACTTTTATTTTTGTTTGCAAAACCTTTAGTTTGTGTTGCACAGAACAATGCTTCCATACTCGGGACTAAATTTAGACAATAACTACGGTATAGTTAAAACTGAAACCCTTATCGGATTTTCACCAAAGGACGCCTTCAAGGACTTCAACACATCTAAACCCTTGGAATGGCTGCTGAGAGAGAAAATGTTACCTGAAGGTAGGTTTGTATGAATGGAACTTTGCTTATGTCTTTATCAGATAATTAATTTTGAGTCTCGTGAATTGTGATAAAAAATTTTGTTTCTTTATCGAAAACTCTTAACCTCAAATTTTATCTAAATTTATGCAATAATGGTGCCTAAAATTTGTATTACAATAACGGTAAGCGCGTCGTATACATCGCATTTTTTGATAGGCTTGTAAATTCACTTTGCCAAATACGGTGTACGTGGGTGTGCGAGGCTTTACTAAATGCAGCGCGTATGACACGCGAATATTTGACCTTAAAAGTGCATTTAAAATTTTTCAGCACGAAAAAACAATGTTCTTTTCTGAGACTTATAAAATGTCTACCAGGCTGTTTATGCGTAAAGAGATATACACACCTTTACTATCAATAATAAATAAATAACAATAACAACTTATAACATATAGTTTAAGCTGGTAAAATATATTTCAGAATCCAGATCACTAAAACCAAACCGACCAAAGAAAATTAAACGGGAAGGAAAGAAAAAATGCGTATATAAGATTATGAACAAGAACAAGAGGACGAGAAAGAAGAATACGATGCAAAAGAAATACATGATGCCAGTAATGCTGGGCGTCATGGCGGCAAAGAGCATACTCGTGCCAGTCGCACTGAAAGCACTGGCATTTATTTCAGCTAAAGGTAAGGTACCTTTTAGGCAGATGCGGAATATCAGCTTATTGCTATTGCTGAAAGCGGACCAGTATTTTGTTATATATTCGATGAAATTAAAATAAATACAGTGGAAAAAGTGCAAGAAACAATTAAATTATTTTAGTAATATCAAATATGGATTTCCAGCTATAACTAAACCGTACAGGAACAGTACAATCAATAAATATATATATTGACCAGGGTACAGGACTGTCCATTAGGATCCACCCATTAAGTCATATGTTATATAACTCTTCGCTTAAAGCCAAGTTGCTGCTGCAACATAAGTCATAACCTACTTCTGTAGGAAATTAGGGCAAACGCGGAAATTGGTCATTTGGCAAAAAGCAAACAACATTACTCATGGATACTTGCGACATCAAAAGATTTCCAAATATTAACAATGAAATAGGAAAAGTTAGCAGGGGAATAGGGAGAGAATAGTTCTGCCTTCAGTAAATTCACTAATACGACGAGACACTGCACAAATTTTATGCATGTATTCTATTAGGCCACGTAACTCTATTTCCAGCTAGTAACGAGTTTTAGTGTATCACGTCAAACGTATGAAATTTATCATCTCTTCTGAGATGGTCTACTGTCTGTAGTTATATGGTATTTTTGTTCTGTGCTATTTCTTCATTTATGCTCGTGTTGCTTCAAACATTGTAAATTTATTTAGTTTCACTATTACTATTTTACCTATTTCAGGTCTGATGATGGGTGTTTTCTCAACCATCATGGCATCTCTCCTGAGCCTCAAGGGCATGTTCGAACACTCGCACCTCCAGAGAAAGGACGACTCTAAGACCCAGGTGGAGATTTTTTAACACCTAACGTTATCGGGGATTATTAAATTCTTTTAAGTTTTCTTTCCATTTGTAATTCTATTAGGGTTTGTCTGATCACTTTCTCATAAGTGCTTTACAGGATATCAACTTGTTCGATACTTTATGTATAGCGAATCTTTCATATATGTTGTGGGTATTCGACACTCGTCAGGAAGTGGCGAAATATTGTTCTTACTTCATTTATATTTAATGCTTTTTCATATGTCAAGAAAATTTATTTCTAGCCAGATAAGGGACCTACGACACAGTGTAGATATCCTCTATCTGAGTCGTGATCTGTCGTCTTTTTTTTTTTTAAACGGGCTTTGGCCCACCACACATTCCCTCCACTGTATCTCCTGCAATGTGATCTGTCGTCTAGGTTTAACCAGATTATGAACCTAGGAGTCAAGAATGAACATCTCTAATATTGTATTGTTTATTCAGGTGGAGATTATCCAGGTGCCCAACACGGATGACCACTATCATGACAATCATTACCATGAGGATGTCCAGAGACTTGACTATGTTCCGGTGCTGAAGTAAATAAATGTTTGGTGAAGTTAAGTGTGTTATTTATCTCTCAGATAAGTAGGAATACAAAAACTAGACCCTTGCATCTGTTACGGATGATTTATACAGTATTTTCTGACTAAGCATTCTCCAGATCACTGTAGTATTATGGAGTATGAACGTATGTACGTGATCGATACGAGATCACAAAAAAAACTCATTTTTACACGCTACCTGGGATCGAACCTAGCACCCTCTTGAATTTGAACCGAAGGTCATTTCATTTTATTTTAAACGAATCATTTGTGCCGAAGCATAGCTTCTCCACGGCTATTGAAAATAGTAATAGACAAAAATATTGATCTTAATTAAATAAAAATTAAAAATCGCAATACGTTTCAACTTTTATTTCCAAAATTACTGCTTTATTCCTATTGTCCTGTCCTGCTTCTAAATTGTCTCTGTTCTTCTGCCAAATCTTCTAAGCTATCACACATCTGTCCTCATAGAATTGGGCGGTAAAGGGATGATTTAAAGTCATATTACTCTCCGCAATCTTGTCTCTCACTTTGTCAGATACAGTGTAAAAACCAGTCACTACTTTCCTCATGCCTTTGAAGAGATATTCCTTCGGATGATGCTTGTAGAAATACGCTTTTATTTTTCTTCTTTTCACCACTATCTTCCTCTTCACCGGGTGCGGTCGGCTGAAGACTGACTTCTTCCTCTTTAAGCCTTTCCTCTTCTTCTTGCTTAGCTTCGGTTTTATCTTTAGCTCTTTGACTGGCTTCATTGTGATGTTTCGGAGTATTTTTGTTGGTTTACATTTTGGTGTTGTTGATTGTTTTTGAATATATTTTATGTTTTTCAATAAATTTCAGTTCTCGATGACATTGTCCGTCAGTTACATTTGATGTTTCGTTTTTATTATCTCAATGGTCAGGTTTTGAAAGAGTATTTTGAATATCACTGACCATAAACTGTCCACCGTACGCCGTCACTATCAACAAGGTTGTTTTGGCCAAATGAAATGTTATAGTATGACATATACTTTAAGATTTATTTTAAAACAGCGACGACATGGGTGCTAGACCAATGTTGGTAGAAAATAAAGCCAGTAGCCTTAATCATAAAGGCATTTTATCGGTCCAAAGTCTCGTTGGCGGTGATGGAGTACGGTGGACAAACGGCCTTACATTTTTCAATTAAAACTAGATGTTTCTTGAAATTTAGGCATTCTCTATACATGCCCAGATAACCGAATATAAATTTTATGACCCGCGTTATGGAGAAATTTGGTCCTACGAAAATTGGGTTAAATTTATTTTTCACGCGTGAATTAAATATTTTCCGAAATTCAAGCATCCTATGTCCTATCTCGTAACAGAAAGTCTTTTACATTTCATATATTGCTAAGGATTTTTTTTCCGGAAATGCTAGAAAAACAATAGCCGGGGAGGTCAGGGTGCTATTTTTGTTGTAACTCGAACGTCGTAAAGACTTAGTACATTTTACAGATTAGGTGAAACGTTAAAAAAAAAAATTAGGGCATTTTTTATTTCAGCGGTGGGATAAGACGCTTTTATAAAAAAGAAACTGCTTTGAAAAGATTGTTTACATTGAACATTTACTAGGTGGTTTTTTGGATAGCAAGGCCTAAACCTAAGTTGAATTTGTGACGTAAAATATCTGGGAAACTTGGTTAGGAAAATATTAGGCTCGTTTACCTATGTTATTAGAGGCTTGCCTTACCTGTATCTTAATCTGATATTTTTTTATACCACGGTAACCACAGACATATAGAAAGCCTACACTAGCTTTATCGCTCGAGTAAATCCACAATTCGCCTCTTGGTCTCCCCTACTATAATGGGTATTTGAACTATGAGAGCACTGAGCATTTGAGCATGAGTTGCATCGGAAAACACGTGGAGTTATGCACCTCTTCAATACCTCTTTAATTTGTACAAAATTGAACCTTATTTTATAAACAATAAGAAGCTCCTAGAAGTGACATAATAGTGAACAATAAACACGCAAGACTTACAATATTGAACCTTATATAGTAGTCAATAAAGACCTGGTAGAGATTACATAATAGTAAACAGTGAGCACGTAGTTTTTATAATATTGAACCTTACTCAGTAGTCAATAAAGACCTGGTAGGGGTAATATAATAGTGAACAGTAGACACGCGTGTGACCGAGAAGAAAGCTGAGGTTCATTGCCGCGGCCTTGTGGGGTTAGGCCGTGTACAGACTAGCGTAGATATACCCCACTACCCCAATTATATCCCACTATGATTCCAATTTGATCCCACTATGATCCAACCATGATCCAACTCGTGTAAACAAAAAAAAATGTGATGCGTTTACTTTTTACCGAAAATTATTTTTATATTTTTTTATTGAATTGGGAAACCATACAAATACAAACTCCATATTTAGTAACACATCAGACGTATTTTAAGAGAAAAAATAACTCACACATCGCTCTCTATGACATGGCTACTATAATTGAAACGCAGGACAGTTACGCAATAACTATAAACAATTATGTAATGCCCACATGTGTGCGCAGTACACAGGAGTACTCTACCGTTGGACGGATGGCCGACACGACTGGCGAGAGATGGGACAGGACCGACTTTACATGACCATCCGACGCATGGATTTTACTTATCGGACAATTCGGCTGTTTAAAATCAAAACCTAGTAAGTTGGGTTTACAAAAATGTCCAGGAGAGCCAAAAACCTCCTATCCTTCTTACAAATAACACCGATTTACCTAAAATTATTATACGATAATTCATATAAAAATTGGTGTTTTTGAACTAGGGGTTGTAGGTACGTATCTGGTTAGTCCAAAAATGCAAAAATACGTTTCTTAAAAACTCAGGGGTTAGGTTTTGAGTTTGGGCAGCCGTATTTGATGGTCGAGCCCACGATCTCCGAGTCGAGAGTCCCGTTCTAAGACACTGGAGTAAGAAGACGTAAGCCAATATTAATATATTAAAATGAATTTTTCGTTTTGTTATTCCTATTCAAACTCGAGGTTTTAATTGGCTAAATTTAGTCTTATAATATTGCACGGGCTTTGGCCCACCACACATTCCCACCATTGCATCTCCTGTGTCGCCAGGATCGGCAGCTGTAACCACGAATACCCTTGATATGATTTCAGGGAGCCCGTGGAACTTGCTACAGCTGCATTGGGACCCGCAACGAAATTATTCAGAAGAAAATAGGAGGAGTAGTAGGTAGCAGAATGCCGTCCCCAAAAAAAGCGGGAGACAGCACAAAGTTTCAATGAGCGAAAGTCAAAGAACTGGAAGGGGAAACACCACGGGAATAAATGTAAATTATTATGACTACTAAGCTAGATAAATCATGTTTGAATTAATTCTGACTGTTTTCAGTAATGACTGTGACAAAACGCTTAAAGGCACGGAAGTTTCTAGCGCTATCCACGAGGTCACCGTGTACGACGCCAGATTTTGCTTTGCCAGAGATCACACTCAGGAAGAATATGGTGACCTGTTTGATCATACAAGTTGCCCAGAGTCGAGGACTCGCTAAAAGGAGACGCAAAAGAAGACGCAAAAGAGACGCAAAGGAGACGCAAAAGGAGACGACTTGTAAGTTGTAATATTAGTAAAAGCAAAAAAAATAGTATTATACTAATCAAGTACATAATACGGGCGCTCATTGCCCATAGTGGGAGAGCTATGCTTCGGCACGATAGTGTCGGCTAAACCGGAGTGATGTCATGGCCTCACAGAAAACGGCATTGTGCTGTGTTTCGTTCAGTAAGTCAGTTTAACGGTGGCCTAACGTCCCTTATCCTTATTCTCTCATAAAGGCCGGCAACTCACTTGGGACTCATCGGATGTTACGAGCGTCCATGGGCGACGGCAGTTGCTTTTCATCAGGCAACCCGTCTGCTCGCTTGTCCCCTAAATATCATAAAAAAAAATCCCAAGCAGCAGTGTAGCCACAGCCTACCGAATTTGGTGAAAGTTTGGTCCTTGGCCTAATATGAGTTCAGATGATGTAATATTAACTATCACTAATATTACGCCATTACAGACAAGATCTGATTACCTATCGTATATTCAAAATTGGGGATCACTTGATTTGAAAATATAATCATAACCGTGAGTATACAGGGTGTAGCAAAAGTGTCAATACTTTTTTATGATATTTAGGTGGCAAACGAGTGGGTTACCTGATAGAAAGGAACTCTCGTCGCCCATGGACGCTCGAGACATCTGAGAGTCGCAAGTGCGTTGCCTGCCTTTCATGAGGAAATAGGGAAGGGGGATAGGGATATGGGGCTTAGGGAAGTTGGGCCACCGGTAAACTTACTCACTGAATGAAACACGGCACAACGCCAGCTTTCTGTGAGGCCGTAGTATCACTCCGGTCGAGTCAGCCCATTCGTGCCATGGCTGTTCCACGACAAAACAGTTTGGATGTGCATGTGTTCCTTATATAGAGATTACTGTAAAACGCTGAAAGCGAAAACAATATTTTCCAGATTTGTATGATCGAGCGCTCAGGTAATACAGGATTTCCCACAAAAATTAAAATATAACGCTTTTAGTGCTGCTACTTTTGCACGTGACCATAATTTATGTCTTCCTCATAAAGCCACATAATAACAATTCAACAATTATTCGGTACGTCTGAATCAAACACACTTGTGCGAGAATATTATACATTACTAGAGGTCGCCCTGTGGTCGAAATTCGACTATAAATATTTAAATCATCCATCAATCACAGACTTCAAATTGGCATAAAGGTCTCGTTCCCTGGCCATTAAATTTTATTTAAAAAATCACAGACGTCAACCATAAACAATAGAATATTTCGTGTATGATTATCGTGTCATATCAAAATATTGTAGTGTGCGTGTTGTAGTGTTCGTAGCGTTTTATTTATTAAAAATATGTAAGATAAAAGCATATTTTAAAATAATATTGATATTCCACGCTTCTCCTCCACACCAACTACAACTGGTAGAAATTTCATGCTTTTACATCTACGCGTTTTTTGTAAAAAGGGGTACAAAGTTTTCCGCTCGCGTATTAATATATAGATGGATCTCACCAATATGGTGATGGACTACGGGGTACGGACTGCCAGCAGTATTTCTGAACCAATATAAATTGCAAACATTCAGAGAATAGCGTTTTCCCTCTTGCTGGCAACGCACCTGTAAATCTTCTGATGCTTCTAGCGTCGAAAAACGACCTTAGTTATTTTCCATCAGGTGACCCGTTTACTTTCCCCCCCCTTATTCTATAAACAGTTCAAAAGTTTGTATGAAACTGCTTAATTATGAAACCCATTAGTTTTTAAATCATTTTTAAGGGAATAGAATGTTTATTTATTTATTTATTTATTTTTTTATTTAAAAAATAAGGTACATCTATAGGCTTTTCGCCCATATCCTTTGTTTGTAATCATTATGTTAGGTTTTTTGTACCTAGGATCTCATCCAAACTTCTTATTCAACTTATATAACATTATTGTTAATTTCAATCCATCACGCTTCGGACTTTTAAGTATATAATAATTAACTATATATATTATATATAGAATGTTTATTGAATTTGGTCGAAAAATGTAGCTTACAGGCCTCAAAGGGGACCCTAAAAAGGCTTGGAAATAATTCTCTCCTATGCTGTGTTTCCGAAATAAAATCCATCCTTTACTTTTACAGATTTCATTTGATAAAAATTAAAATGATAATTTAATTTGTTTTTTTTTTTGGCTCTGAATTTATTTTGTTTTTAATATTAATTAGTTCATTATTTACATTAGTTTACATACCCATTTAGTAGGAACTTTATGCATCTTTTGCTATATTATTTACTATTTATTTGAGACATACTTTATTTAGAAAGCACTATATTTCGTATTCAAAAATATTCTATGGTTTTTGCTCGCAATTTTGGATGGTGACAAACCGTAAGCATAATGTGAATTAGACCTTATTCATCTCAAAATAAAGTATAATTTAGCTCGATTTTTCTCGTGTTAAAGTGAGTGTTTGTCACGCCTTTTAGTTGTACGCATCTCATGTATGAATGAACGTTTAACCCTATATGTGGATGGATGTGTCTTGATAGTTGCAGTTTTTTTTTTATTTACGAGCTATGTGTTAGGCTTTACAACAATAAGGAAGTTCTAGAGTTTAACAGTACATAGCGTTAATATGTGTCTCCTATACCTACAGAAGAAATTGTGAAAGTAGGCTGAGCTGAAAGAGCGTTTTTTTATAATTCGTTTCTGCCAGCATCCGAGCGTTATTAATTTTGACACATTAGTTTGACACACAGTTTTGACAGATTCTCTATACAACATGTGTCAAAAAAAGTTTTGGATAGACTATCCGACACTTATCAGTGAGCGGTGACACAGGCCCTAAATGATTTTATTTATAAATTTTTAAATGACTAACGCTCAAGTCGAATCTAAAAAGTAAAGGCGCCTCATATAAATCTCTGAATATTTTTTTATTTTATTTCATTTATAAAATTAAATATACATTATTAAATAAAAAAAAATCTTATAGTGCACTCTGTGTACCATAAACCTACGAGTTTTGTGTGGCAGCATGCATATACATACACACACATTCAAAAGACATAACTCTTGTAGCAGTTGAATAACTATACAATTTTTATTAGCCGACCAACTAGGCACCTATTCAGTATTATACCAAGTATCACGACGGCTCGGTCGTCACGCTATCCCTCCACTATATAAACAGATCACATCCCGACCTGATCTCATTTCATCCTCGACCGTCGCGCACCCACCATCCCCGAAAACCCGAAATCCCGAAAAATCAAAAACCCGAAATCCCGAAAAAAGTAAAAAATCCCGAATCAACATGAAGGTGCTTTGGGTGTTGCTGGCTGGTCTGGTGCTCTGCTCCGCTGCTCCAGGGTCGAAGGATGACGAGAAACTGGAGCTGTTCTCTGGAGTCGCGATCGAAAAGTGAGTTTTTTTTTACTTCCAAAATAGGACATATTTTCGGTGGTGGTTGTTAAGTTGTTAACAAATTTTAAAACACTAGGCCTGTCTGTAAAACTTTATCGACAGATAAAACATGGAGTATCTATCTGTATATATAAATCGTGGATAGCCTATCCGGCACTCGCCAGGAAGTCGTAAAACAGGAACTAAATGTTTTATGTCTGTCGCTAAAGGATAGATTTTAGTGTACTCCTAGAGGCCTAAAAAGGCCGTTATAGCAATATTGCAAAGAAATTGCTCAGCTTTTCATTCCAGTAGGTTTCGTTACGAAATCGAATAATTTAAAAAAAATAATAACTTCATAATCAATTTTTTATTTTTTTATTTACAATTCCTGTTTTGCAAAATTAGATTTTTTTTTAACAAAATCCACTAAAATGAATAGCTGAGAAATTCCTGTGCAATATTGCTATAACGATTTTTTTAGGCCTCCTGCACCCCCTGAAAAACATAATATTCAAAAAGAAACCTTAGCATACAATATTTAATATAACAAACCAAAGTAAATGTTGGGTACGGTCTGGACTTGAATTTGAATTGGACCTTAGTCTAAATATTATGTGTTGTAATTGTTTTTTTTTTTATGATTCTGTGGTCTGTAACTATACCGAAATAAATAAAATAAAATAAACACTTTAGGTCGCGTTTGTATCTCTTTTATGGAGTTCACTGTTAAAGTAGCAGCTCTAAAAGCGAAAAAAGTTTTAATGACTTGCAAAGACAAGCGGTCCAGCGATAGTAGTATGCCTTTTTTATATTTAGGAGGCAAACGAGCAGACGGGTTACCTGATGATAAGCAACTGCCGTCGTCCATGGACACTCGCGACGTCAGAAGAGTCGCAACAGCGTTGCCGGCCTTTATGAGGGAATGGGAATAGGGATACGAGTTTAAGGGAACTTGGGCCGCTGTAAGCCTATTTTCTGTGAGGCCCTATCACTCCGGTCGAGCCAGCCTATTCGTGCCGAAGCATGGCTCTCCCACGGCAATGAGCATCCGTATTATGTACTTGAGATCACAAAATATCTCATTGGTACACGCCTCCACGGGGGTTCGAACCTGCACCCTCTCGAGTGCGAACCAAAGTCTTACCCATTAGGTTACGGGCGCTCCAAGCCACTACAAATCACATTACGCTTTCAGGGCTGCTGTTTTCACAGTGAACTCTTGATCGTGTTCTCGTGCACACCTTTTACTTTACAAAATAATCAAATAGAGGGAATTAATAAGGAGCAGGAATAGAACCCCCCGCGATCGACAAAAATTGTCTGTCTGCGGTAATCTGAACGGATTTTAATGAAACTTTTTGTTTTATGGGGCAATAAGCAATATTTATACTTCCATACTAATATTATAAATGCTAAAGGGTGTCTGTCTGTCTGTTACCTCTCGACGCTCACGCCACTGACCAATTCTTCTGATTTTAGATATGGACATAATTTGAGTTCCATGAAGGACATGGGATACTTTTTATCCCGGGAAAATTTGAGGCTAATATGTCACGCATAAAATAGTTAAAATAAAAAAAACAGCCAACAAGCTTAACGATCATGGTGGTAATCATGGTTATCCCTTCCAGCAACACAGAGAGAGCCCTTAACTCAGATCATCTTCCGAATTTTTCATTCGGACGCCCCACCGGAACGCATATCTTTTGTTGTGGGCCCCGCATGCTATGCGTAGTAGGAAATATGCATGATTTTCCTTCTGTCTTTAAATAGATCTATCGTTATTGAAAACAGATGTAGTCCAATCAGTTTTTTGATAAAATCAAAAACAACGGAAGTAACAAGCCTTTAAAGTAGTCAGTTAGAAAGAGAGATCCGATATTGACTGTGACGTCAAAGTCTATAAACTGCATACAAAGTGCATACTAAATTACGTTTTGAGAGAAAGAGATGGGTAGAAAACTTACATCGCTAATATCTATATTTATATAATATCGGTTATTTCTCAACAGAATTCTAAGATTTTTTGTGATTCCGTATATCTTTTAGCCTACTATCAAAATAATTTGCATTAAAAAAATTGTTTTACACGCATCCTGATAAATTTATGTTTGTCTGAATTTTCTGATCAGAAATCTGTATAATTTGCGATGGGACTAAGATCGTTTGTCCACCGCACGCCGTTGCCGTCAACGAGATCCTTTTATGGTATTTATAAAAAGGCTGTCAAATGCATCTTTATAATAATAATAATAATATCTATGGACGCTTCACACCACGTCAGTCCGGCCCTGTGCTAAGTACCCGAGGGACTTG
>JAOTAV010068179.1:0-13866 GCA_026546445.1 Cyclargus thomasi | reverse complement strand
CTCGTGACATCCGAAGAGTCGCAAGTGCGTTGCCGGCCTTTATGAGGGAATAGGGAATGGGAATAGGAATAGGGAATTAGGAAAGTTGGACTACAGTTTTCAGTGATAATATTAAGACCATGATATACGTCGAGACATATCTGACAAAACGTGTGCTATTTCGCTTTGTACCATCTTATAGTTACTACCATGTTTTTGCAAATAAACGTACATACTGATACAAGGGACAAAGCCAACCAAAGTAAAATCATTACCTAATCCATTCTCATTAAGTAGGAAACAGATTTGCGATCATCTCAGTGATTTTATCTAATTGGGCTAACGACTACGTGAGCACACACACACGTTATAAATTACTTAATAATACATGTTAAATGCAATAATAATAGCTAAGTGCATGCAAGTTACAAATTGCTATGACAAATTACGAAATTTCACAGGGAGACTCGATAACACGACGTTTCTACGTTTTATCGAAGAGGTTGAAAGATTTAAAACAACGTTTTTTTTTATTATTTGGAAATATGCAACAAGATCTAATGCGTCTTGGAAAAAAAAGAGTGTCCACAGACAAGGTACTATAATGCCCGGTATACAAAATAGTTTTTAAGCCACAATAGCTTGACAGTGTAAGTAAACTAGATATTCTGGCTTTGTGTAAACAAAACTGGATTTATTACAAAGCTTGTAAATTATGTGAACTGTAGTTGACAAGCTAGCCAGCTATCCAAGACAGTTCAAAAAATAATGAACTTGCAAGCAAGTCCTTACTTTAAAAAATCGGCTTATGAGTCGTGTACCTTCCATTGGAAAATCACTACCGTCACCAAAAAGGGTTTGACACACATCACATGGTGCCAGTGGGAATATGTGTAACTCTACTATCTGAGCGTCAATTTACATTGCTCTACTTGTTAATGTGTTTAATCTGTTAATCAGGACATGATCGCAGACAATAGTCTATGGCATTATCTGCGGCATAGACAATAACGCATTCGAATTAGGAACAGCGTGACAAAATCTAACTAGGTCTATTATGAGTCGTAGCGAATTATCTTCGGTGTATAACGAATCAACTTTTCTTGTTCGCACGGTGATGAAATAGTATTGTGGTTGAATAGGTATTTGGATTTGAGCGTCACTACTGAAGAGTCTACATTCCGCTCGATTTTAAACACTAAGTCTGCTACTAGCACACATTAAGTTACGTTTAAATACGATTACATATTAACAAAGACCAGATGACTCCCTGTGGTGGAAATTCTAAATCTGGTTCCCGCGGGATAAACGAATTTTGGTGCAACGGAGTTGCGGGTGTCATGTATTTTCTTTTTTTTTTTTGTAACTGGACAAAGCCACAGATAGTGTGGATACCAGTAACCAAGCTTAAGTTAAAAGAGGGTCAGATTAAAATTACTAGTCGAGACCGGCAGTGCTACCCGCGGCTTGTAGGGAAAATAAATTGCGATATCTTCTCGCTCTAAAAAGTAGCCTATATCCTAATCCTAAGCCTGGGTACCAGCTAGCACTAGGTATATGTTATTTATATACATGCAGTTGTTTTTATGTGATAGGGTAACACACATCCATACAAATTCGCATTTAGATGTAATTTAGATGGCTTCTAGCTTACAGTTGAAGTAGCCCCTTAACTTTTTATCAGACTTCGAAGAATTTCAGAAAGAGTACTGATTTTGCCCACTGTTCTGGATATCTGCATATTCTGTTTTCAATCCACTAGGAACAGTATGGAATATATTTTGCTGATCCCTTTTAAAACAAGAAATAAACAAGAACTTCAAGTAATACTTAGTTCGAAGAGAAGAGACTTCCTATTTTATACACAATCGTGATATGCTAATATTATGAAGCGAAAGACCTGTCCGTCTGTCCATCAGTTTGATACGTAGTCACGTATAAAACACTACCATAATGATACTATGAATTTTAAACGTATTAAACGTAATATTGAATTTGTATTTAGAACGAATATTATATTTAGAACGTCCCTTCTAACATTTACATATTCTGTTTTCAATCTACTTTATGTATGAAATATTGGTAAGCACGCAGTAAAGAAACATATTTGCGTATTATTTTGGGAAGATTTTTTTTTCTTAATTGGAATAAGATAGTATACTAATAATCCTGACTTCCTTACTAATATTATCAATGAGAAAATGTGTTTTTTTGTACTTTCTTCGCTCAAAAGGTTTAATTTAAAAAATTAGAGTATCATAGGCTCCTTTGATCTTGGAAAAACATTATGTTTAAAAAATTTTTACATTTTTACGCGACCTTCGGAATCGAGCGAAGTCAAGGGTAAAGCTAGTACCTAATTTACACAGAAAACTTACTATTAATTTGGCATCAATATCATGTTTATTGTGTGGTTACTGGTTAGATTAGTTAATTTCTGGAAATCTTAATTTTATAATCGAGGTCTCTAGAGGTTAATGACAGTTATATAATACATAGATCTTCAGACCGACTCGTTTTTACTCTAACGGTTTCATAACAGAAGGAATTAAAATTACGCAACACCCGTAATTATTTTATTGGCTAGGTTAATTAAGTGGAAAAATTATGCGTTACTAACTTTAGAAGTTACCCCAAGGATACTGAACGCAGTGTTGTGACAAAATGCCAAATGAATATCGATTAAGTTTGAGGCAACTGAAAATCGATATTTACAACATTTTCCACTTAATATTATAAACAAAATGACATTTAACAAGAAATGAAAAACAAGAAATTCTCTCGTAGGTCTGAGAATCGGATAACTTATATTTTTCATAATCCTAAGGCCTAAGTGATGGAGTTGTTCGCTTTTAATAATTCAATGCCCAATGAAGTGTGCATTTGATTGCTAGTAGGCAATAACATAATCGAATGTCAATAAATAATTTACTGTGTGGAAACTAAAAACGTTAAAGAAACCAAAAATCAAGACTCTATTACTCTATAGTATTTTCAAAATAACTTTACACGAAATTTCATTTTATTTTGAAGTTTTTTTCCCGGCTTATGGTAAACGGAATATGAATGTTTCAGAAATAAATTTAGAAGCATTTACGAAAGCTCATCGAAGCATACATGCCTCCACTCTAGTGTGTAAATGACATATAATCACAAGTGATTATATTTGCATTTCGTCGCATACATGAATATGAGACGGTTCATTTGCCTATAATTTCACTATGATTGCGATCGCAGCGAGCTATTATATGCTAAATCTTCGAATAAATCGTCTACGATATAATTTCATACTTAATGAAATGATATATACGGAAGTGTGTTTGTTTTTTTTAACCGACTTACAAAAACGAGGAGGTTATTCTCGTCACATTTAAATCGCTGAACTAAATTTAATGAAATTTTGTATGCATATAGTTTTTTATGGTATTTAGGGAGCATGCGAGCAGATGGGCTACCTGATGGAAAGCAACTGCCGTCGCCCATGGACACTCGTAACATCCAAAGGGTTCAGTTGCGTTGCCGGCCTTTATGAAGGAATAGGGAATGGGAATAAGGGAAGTTGGGCCACCGGTAAACTCAGTCACTGAACGAAACACAGCACGACGCCGTTTCACGCCAGTTTTCTGTGAGGCCGTGGTATCACTCCGGTAGAGCCGGTCCATTCGTGCAGAAGCATTGCTCTCCCACGGCAAAGTTTGAGGATATTAATGATTTCCGGGACTTCCCAGTACCCTATGACACTTGTTATCCCGGAAAAATGTGCGCTTTCTGCAAACGATTCTTGTGTGTTTTAATAAACATTATAAATGACATTTATTTATGTCACAATTAATTTACATATAATCATATTTGCCTTTTTCTTCTTTTTATGATTTTTTGATTAAAAAACCTAACTTTATATGACGTAGGCGTAATTTTATGGAACAACTAAATAACTAGAAACAAACGAGGAGACATACAATCAGCCATTAATCAAGCGAATAAGATTCGATAATTATAACAATAACCCGGTTACATTTTGCACCATTAGGAACGAAGATTAACGTTTTTGTGGGTATTCTCATCTATCGACAGTGGGTCGTGAGAATGGAACGTCACTACGTAATGTTTACATTTCATTACTCCTATGTTACAAACATTTCAAATACTTGTAAGTTACAAAAGAAACAAGGCAGTTATTGCTGTATTCGCTGGGTACAATGTAGGTGCACACAGCCCGCACGGCGGCGAAAAAAGGAGGACTCGGCAATACTTGTGAGTTACAAAAGAAACAAGCCATTATTGCTGTAACATTCGCTGGGTACAATGTAGTGTGCACCACACAGCCCGCACGGCGACGAAAAAAGGAGGACTCGGCAATACTTGTGAGTTACAAAAGAAACAAGGCAGTTATTGCTGTACCATTCGCTGGGTACAATGTAGGTGCACACAGCCCGCACGGCGGCGGAAAAAGGAAGACTCGGCGGTCGGCATACAAATTATCACTTTTTAATTGATATCTCAAGTTACTACGTTTTGTCAGTCGTATTCTGAAATGTACCTAGTGAATATAACTTAATATTTTTCTAGAACAAGGGTTCTAGAAAAATTCTAGAACATTCGAGTAGCATTCGATTACTAACACCTATTTCACTACTGCAAAGTTTTTAATGTGTATATGGTATATGGACAAAATAAATTTGTCAATTGTAACTCAGAATAGTAACTATTTAAATAAATTAAATGTAAGAACACTTTCGGCAAATTTAAGAATGCTGAATAATTTACCATTGTATGAAGTACCTAGATACAATAATGAATATGAGGAAAGGGTGTGGGACTGTGTGTTACATAAAATACTACATAATTTACCAAAACAATTAGTTAATAAGTTATTAAGTAAGCCAAGTAATTTAATATGAAATCTATTAAAACAACATTTTATGCAAAACACTGATATTTAATAAATAACAAACAAACACGGATATTTAATTAATAAAAAACATGTTAACTCCGTAGTAATTATGTGTAATATGAATTTTCAAGTAATATATTACAATAATATATTTATATTGTCTACTGTGTAAAACTCCTTATGTATAAAATCTCGCTCGAGATTATTAGCGTAAGTTATAGAAATGTTTTTAGTTTTTTTTTTTTATTATTTATTCAAAGTATTTACAATAAAAACTAACTGTTTCACAATAATAGACTTTAACATCTGTGAAGCGTTTGTTTAGAACAAATACCAGTAGATAATTGTTATAAACAACTGTTAAATCTCACCTTGGTTCAAATCTTTTATACTTAAACCGGATATATTATCAGAGTTTTTCAGGACAACTGAATATATTATATTACTACTCGAAAATTTCGGGTAGTAATATATTATATAACTACCCGAAAAAAAAAATGGGAACCGTCCATTTTACCGGGATAAAAATTATCCTATGTGTTGCCTAGACTTAACAGCTATTAAATAAAAAAAGATTGTTTCGAATCCGTTCAGTAGTTTCTGAGATTAGCGCGTACAAACAGATAAACAGACAACCTTTTTATTTGTCGATTTGTGGTCTATTACCGTTCCTAAACCCCCCATATTGATTTGTTTGTAAAAATATTATTTGTACAGACACGCCAATTTTACTGTTTTATTATATGTATACAACAACATAATATCATAATAATTCACCTAAAAGTGCCTGCGAAGTACTAAGCACTTAAGTTATATTATGCATAATAACAATCATTATAATTATAATTGATTAAGCTGTTAAAGAGCTGATACATTTGAGAATTTGTATATTCAGTTGTATTTCTTTTGTAACTAGAATTAATATAATCTTTTATTCATACGCTATTATTATTTAAATATAAACAATGTACAAATTTTATTTAGAAATAGCTTTATAACTAGCTTTTATTTAAATTACATTGTATTCTTGTGTTAATCGTGGTCTTTAATAAGGTGTTTTAAATATTCAAATAGTTTCTTTGTTGTAAGCTTAGAAAGTGAGTATTTTTAAATGGACATGAATATTTTTGAATATTCATACCAGTTAGCATGGCTCTGATGTAGTAACCTGACAAATTCGTAGTTAAGGACAAAAGTTTCTAGCGGGTAGATTTTGATAATTTCAAGGTATCTTAAAATATAGGGTTTTTAATTTTAACATAACTGGCTACACTAAAGAGAAAGTCGGTTATATTTTAAAAGTGTTTTAATTAATAAAACTATATCCTGTGTAGTATGTACTATCAGTGAAGTTGAGATCATAGCATGATGCAGACCTGAGTAATTTGATCGCTTTATAAATATCGCTAATAAACCCAGCCGACAGATTACGATTTACATGGAATTGACGTATACCGACCAAACTACGTAGGTCCGTTAACTGGATCAACTTCCTCAATGGAACGAAAGATTATTAATGTGTCTTTGGTAATGAAATCTGTGTAAAAATATATTATAAGTAATGTCTGGTTTGCACGTATTAAGTTGATAAGTAGTTTTACTTAACTTTAAGTTATTAACTGCGTGTAAACACAAAGTTTAGTTTCAAATGGCAAGTAAGGTCACTTAAAATTAAGTTAAAATTTAGTTAACTACTTATCTACTTAATACGTGTAAACCAGACATTAGTCTGTTTTTGTTACCACACAGTGCAAGCGTTTAAGCTAGAGAAGTCCCATTTAGTTGCAAAAAAAACGAAACTACCTGACATCAAAGTTGTCGGTTTTAATAAATAGTTGTCATAATGATCCACGGTGTAATTTCACCGAAGTGAAAACAGGAACGTGTACAATGAGAAGAAACAATTAAGTCCGTATCTTTTGTATCTGCGTCACGTTGAGGTGACATTGTTGTGGGTACTGTCTTATTCTTGGCGTTAAAATTAATTGATTCCTCATCATCATCACGTAACAGCGTGCGTGGTAATATTAAGTGAGTGTATTGTAAGCATACATATTTCGGAAGTTCTCTTCGTGGATATCTTCTCTTTATCATTTTTTTAGGGTCTATACAGCACGCCGTGACCTATTCGCACCGGTCATCAACCTCCTGAAGGAAGCTCACAACAATTGAAGACGCAAGTAAAAGAAGCGAATAACTAACATTTTACAACCTTCGACTAAATAGTCATTTTTTCCCATAAAATTTTGATAAATCTTGTAATTATGCGGTTTCAATATCTAGCTTCTGTCAAGCTACATATTTAAACTACATTATTTGAATTTCTAATTATTTTTCCGCTCCTAAAGCGTCCGTTTACGCAAAAATCCGGCAGTTTTTTAAATGTTAGTTATCCGCTTCTTCAACTTCCACTTATGCCTTCAATTATGAAACAGATGATTATTCTATTTTAAGGGTATCTCGTATTTTGCAAACTCGATGTAAACTAAATATAAACTATTAAGTATACGGCCCATCACTTCGATTTCATAAAATGTTCTTAAACTACCAAATACTTTTATAAAATCAAAAAACGGTATTTAAGATTTTTTTTAAAGTTTATTTTTTTAAAACTAGCGTCAATGATTGCTGCTGACTTCTTTATCTTATTAACTTTATAATTTAAGCCTCTCGAATATTCTAACTCTACAATAATCAAGGTACGAAAACAAACGCTACACGACTTCGTTAAACAGAAACTAGGGAATATTCCAAAGGACCCTTAAGTACTCGTACATTTCCTAAACAATGTACGTTTGAATATAGTGTTAGTTAAGGCTTATTCATAGAAGCATGTTTTATTCAGCTAAGTGTTCTCATCGCACTTTATTTTCTTGTATTGAGATGTCGTGCTTCAGAGATATGAAAAAGTCGAGAATTCGCGTCTGCGACTTTAGTGTGTTCACGAATCGAATCTCAGACTTCCGAAGGTATACTATGAAAACAACTGTATCGTTAGTAAAAACGTTTCGGGCTACACCTAAAGCATACTTATCCTGTTTTATTTAATTTGTCTTTCGCCTATCGAGAGTTGATTTATAGTTCGGTGAAGTATGAATGGACCCTTAGATTAATGTCGATACCATGTTTCCTTGTTACGTCTGAATTGCAAGAAAATCATCGTGAAATGGCAGCATCTTCCAACAACATCGGAACTTTGCTCTGCAATGCGCTTTCTCCCATACTGTTGTACCGTGTATGTATGGGTGATGGATGCTATGATGATATGCAACACGCACACACATGTATTTGATATTATTAACATCGCACATAATTAACAGTATAATATACTAATATTCACCTGCGGCTTCGTTATGATATTTTGGGGGGCAAGTGAGTAGACTGGGTTACCTGATGTAAAATAACTGCCGTCGACCATGAACACTCGTGACATTTGAAGAGTCACAAGTGCGTTGCCAGCCTTAATGAGGAAATAGGAATTAGAGGGATGTGGAAGTTGGGACACCGGTAAACACACAGGTCACCTGATCGAAAGCAAATATTGTCGCTCATGGACACTCGCAATATCAGAAGATTTGCAGGTGCGTTGCCGCCTTTTTAAGGGGGAAAATTTGTTTTTCGCCCGGGAACCGTGCATTTTTCCGGGATATATAAAGTATGTATCCTTTTTCAGCAATATCGGCGCAACGGTTTAGGCGTGAACAGGTAACAGACATAAACACTTACGCATTTATAACATTAGTATGGATAAGAACCAGAGTGCCTAGTGCAAGTTTTTTTCACATTCGACCTTGAAAGCGTTTACTAAGATTTTATATGGGATTTGTTCAGCGCCACCTAGCGATGCTCACATATAAAATCTTAATAAACGCGCACTCAGTGCTGTAAACAGTTTCGAAGTACGACCCCAAATGCGGCGCGCATCTCCAAGCGAGATCACATCACGGCACGCACCTTATGTCACGAGGAAAGTGCAACTAAGAGAAAACTGTGACATAACATGACATTAACATATGTTTCGGTTTGGGAGCTTTGTAAACCATACAATCGCTTATTATACAGTTAAAAAAAAGTGAGTAACACAACTTGGGTGGGGTAGGGGTTTCCTACGTAGAGTCCACTGTGAAAGTAGCAGTGCCAAAAGCATTTTTTTTTGTGATTTGTATGGGCAAGGACCACAAGCACAGGAGTTTGACGACCTTTATGGCTCAGTTGGTAAGCGCGTTGGTAGCTTAAGCCGGAAACAAAAAGTTTTTCAATTTTCCTAGGTCTTGGATGTGTATCATATAATAAAAGTCTTAAATGTGAGTATAGTATAAAAGTATTGAATATATTTCCGTTGTCTGGTACCTCACAACATAAGTCCCTCGGGTACTTAGCACGGGGCTAGTCTGACATGGTGTAATGCGTCCATAGATATTATTATTATTATATAGTTTTCTAGGCTTTTTTGTGTAAACGAACTCTACATAAGGAACATTTACAAACTCTAAAGTATTATCACTTACTTTTATGACACCCTGTATATATTGTAAACCCTATATATGTGTTAATGATTTTCAATTCATTTCGTATCAAACTAACATTAAAGTTAACAACAAGATGAATTATAGCAGAAAAGCAACTGCATTCTTATCTCAGTAACAGTTATGAATGATGTACAATTATATATATTTTTTAAATTACTCGCTACCGAAATCCTCGAAAATCTTTATTTAAGATAAATTGAGGATGATTACTCTAATGATTTTTAAAAAGGTTCCGATTTTTTTTTAAATTTTTGAATAAAGAATCACGTAAGTCACATCCATTTCACTACACATCCGAAAAGCTGAAAATTAATTTCGCTTTGGAGTACCTTTCAAAATTGATTTAATAACCAAAATGTTTTGTATGGCAATTTTTAGTTAACTTTATCGCCTTTGTCATAAATAAAAAAACTTCGTTATCACCAAAAACAACCTAATTTTGAGCTAATTAATTCAACTTCATTAAAAAGTCATAAATTCCATTTTTAAACCTATTTCACAAATCCACTAGCCCACTAGACTCACGAATAAAAAAAATATAAACTCACTGCTCGCATCGTGGACACTATAACTGGTAACACTAGACACTGGCGCCGTCGTTGCTAGTCCGGAGGTAACTGACGTGCGCTTGCAAGCTGGCTGCTGGCTAGTCGCTGGCGCGTTGCAGTATCCTGAGCTTATTCTATAGAAAGCGGAGAGTATTGTATTGTTTACAACAGTCATGTACTTTAGATAGGTGAACGCTAGAAAAACTTAAAAATATACTTTCTGCGGAATATGTATTAAAAAATTGCGTACATTAAAAACATATTAACATAGAGCATATTTTTGTAATAAACTATTAGTTTTTAATTCTTATCTAATCTATTACTTATCTATTTATTGAATACGCGGTAGAGTAACAAGCCGAATTCAAGTTTATCAAATACCAAGATAGTTTTATCTGATTTCATAAGAAAAACCATATTGGCCAGAAAACACACCCTGCATGATTCTTACATGTAATTTTTTTATCCCTTAGCTTAAATTATAAAATTTAAGTGATAAAATTTAAAGTATTGATCTCAAACATATATAGAGGTTTGAAATCAATACTTTAAATTTTTTTCAAAATATTCCAATACATCCATTACAGAAATTAATTTAAAAGGTTACGTAAGAAATATCTCTACCTTTGTGGCATGATAAAACTTATGGTGTTAAAAAATTGAGAATTGACAAGACTTTAAAATTATTGAAATAACTCAGACTTAAATGGTCGATTAATCTTTATAGGCAAGTTTTAATTTAAATTTCGAGATTGGGCACATGCGATTGGGCAGTTAAGTTAGAAGGGTTCCGTATGTGCATAGTTAGGACCTCACACGTCGTTTAACAACTTTTACGCCTTTTTTTATGCTCGTATTTATGTCGCTGTAAATAACAGTGTATAATTTATTAGGTTGCATAGTTAATTTAATCTTTGGTTAAATTATGTGTGGTTAGACTATACAGCCAAAAATTAAAAAAGAAGATATTTATGATTAATTCACCGAATATTATGTTACCTAAGTTACTGTTAATCAATACTTATCGCTTGAAATTTCTCACATATTATTTCTAAATTGAAAATACCAATATAATTAAAACCTTTATTGATTCTTAATTGAAAATTCGTCAGACTGTTCTTCTTAATTAAGTTTAACCTTTCAACTTTCGACGCGGCACCATAAAAGATAGTTTTGATTGATTACGAATCAACATTCGAGGTTGTTATCACAACAATCTGTACAATGAGTGTTTGTCTGCGTCGTTGAAACTCGAGACCTTACCAAATAGCGTGATGAAATTGCACTATTATTATGCACTATTATCGCCATAATAATGTTATTAACAAGGTATTCATAATAGTTCCCACAATGCGTGAATTTGAAAAGAGTTGACGACCATTGATATAGTTTCAACTTTTAATTAGTTAGCATAGCCGGAACCCTAATTTCATGATTGGTTTTTTCTCCAAAACATGTTTAACATTATATTTTATTATAATGTTAAACATATTTTATTTATCACATGCCCAAGTAAACTTGGGCATATGATAAACTTCAGCAAATAATATGCATTCGCTCAATTTTCTGTACAAACCGCGATTGTCAACAACAAAGAGACAACATAACACTTTGTTTACAATCGTGTTTGTATGGAAATGACAAACTTTTTGACTGAGGCGGCGGTAAAATTTCATAGACAATTATAAAATGTTTTTAATAGTTGCCAATTTCGAAAACAACTATAAAGTCGGAACCATAAAAAAGGCACGAAATATTTCACTATGTACTTATTCTGTGACAAACTGTAGGAATTCCATAAATACGTTCGTATTTCCAAAATACTGATGAAGGTTCTTGCCCCGAAAAAATCTTTAAAATTATATCATGTTCGTCCTGCGATTTCTATTCGCACTTACATACTTAGTTGTAATACGTCGAATTATATCAGAGAATCATTGTTGGCAGAAAATATCCCAATAAATTATATAAAAAAATCGCGTGAATAATATCCGCATGAATAAAAAAATGCTTGTAAAAATTATAGGGGGGGCGATATATTTGTCCTCCGCCCCGGGTGGTCGATACCCACGCTACGCCACTGGACTCATTGACTAGGCGAAAAGGAGGACGAATTCTGTTTCACACCAGTTTTCTGCCACACCCATGGCAAATGTCTATACCCATTTTAGTGTTAGCGCGAGGTCGCGAGTAAGCGCTATATCGGATACTCCGTGTCGGTATAGTAGGGGTCAAAGCGACCGGTCTCACGCGACTTTCTTTTCCGTAACTCATCCACTTGTAATACGTATTGACAAAACATTTATGTAATGCCCGATGTACTAGCGATGTACAACTCGTGGGTTGTAAAAAATTAATGCCTCGTTGGAGGAGCGACGTTTTCGATTCATTGTTACTTTTCATTGTAAATACTATGATAAGTACGTAGCGCAACGAATGTACCACACAGGTACGCCTTCCGTTGGAGGTAATCCATACATAGGTATATATATATATATATTAGGTACTATACTTATATCAGAAAAGAAAATGTGTGTTCGTTTATTTCTTTGCTAGTTTATTCATCCTTCAAGCCCTAAATCAACCGGTCGTCTTGGTCTTTGGCGTGGACTAAATTTAAAGGATTGAGAGTAACATAGTCTACTTTTTCTTGAAAATGTAACCTATGAGTAGGAAGTATAATGGTCGCAGGATAACCAGTCTATCCTATATTACCGTATAATGAGGTTTAATTTAATCAACAATCCAAACTTAATGAAATGAAATGCACTCATATTTAGCAATAAACTTTGACAGTTGCACAAAGAAATAAAACTCAAAGTCGGGTCAGCAAAGATGTGAGCTCATTGCATACATTAAACATTACAAACATTAATTATGAATATAATATGATACTTAAAGAATCATAAAAGTTAACATTCACACCAGATTAAAATGAATGTATCTTGTTGATTTTGTAAGGAATTAAATGGGCCCAGCAGTAATAAAGACGCTAAAATACAATCGTTAAAATATCTGCTCTAAATTAATAATTCATTAGTAATTAAATTCATTTAATGGTGTCAAAACACGAGATTATCTAGAGTTATCAAGATCACAATTATAATTATATAATAATTATATAGAGTCGGTACTCGGTAAAATAAAATAAAAATAAAAAAAGTTTGGTGTATATAGTGCAAATGATTATATGACATTTTTTTTTTTTATTATATGACTACCTACTACTAACTTTTTCCTTCCGTTAAAAAAAATGGGATATTTTTCAAAACCAAAAGTAGCCTATCTTACTTCCCATCCTTTTAAATAAGTGTATGCCAAAAATTAAGTCGATTAGTTGTTTCGTTAGGGCTTGAAGGAAGGACAAATAATAAACACATATCCCACTCCCAGTGTGGCGATGAGATTATTAACTGTATTCTGATTTTGGCGTTTCACGAGGCTTAGGGCCCTTTTCACGGCTTCACGGCAGACAGTCTATCCACAACTTTATTTGACGGATGTTGTAAGTTTTTTTGCCGTGGGAGAGCCATGCTTCAGCAAAAATGGGCCGGCTCGACCGTAGTGATACCACGGCCTCACGGAAAACTGACGCGAAACGGCGTTGTGTTGTGTTTCGTTAAGTGAGTGAGTTTACCGGTGGCTTAACTTCCCTGATTCCTCCTATAGGCCGGCAACGCACTTGCGACACTTCAGATGTCGCGAGTGTCCATGGGCGACGTTAGTTACTCTCCATCAGGTCACTCGTCTGCTCGCTTGCCCCCTAAATATCATAAAAAAATAATCTGTCAAAAAAGTTGTGGATAGCCTAACAAAAACTTCATCAGTAAGGGGTGAAGTAGACTGACTTGACTCTGACTGTATTGACGTTTTATCTTTACTATGACTAGACTTTAGACTTGACGAAATGTATGTA
>JAOTAV010068158.1:0-13867 GCA_026546445.1 Cyclargus thomasi | reverse complement strand
AGCCAAATCTGTTCTGCCGTTCTTGAGTTATAAGTGGTGTAACTAACACGACTTTCTTTTATATATATAGATTAAATTTACTCTATAATAAGCTTATATTCTAAATTTTGGTGACGTTTTTAAGAATTTTTATTGTGAATCGAAGACAAGTATTAATATAGAGCCACAAGTAGAGCAAAACAAAGAACTGGATACTAAAAATAAAGCGATCTTGTTTGTTTTTGGGTGTCGAAATTTTGCGGTTTTGCATAAATAAAGTGACAGACATTAAAATAATGCGCATTAATTAATTAAAGTGCACTTCGGTGGACACAAACTGTGATCGGCGACACGACACTTTGTTCGTAGTCTTAACGATTATTAACGTCATGATAAAAACCCTCATTAAAAATAAAACGTGGCATAAAGTGCGCCTTGATCACACTTGATCACATTAGCGACATCCCAAAATATGCAATCAAAATTGAACTCTATACACCAAAGTAAAAGTTCAAATTTGCAGCAACTCCATTTGTGCAGCATCACCGGATTCAGTACCACCTGCATGAATTTTCTATTTTAAATTGAATGCAATACGGTTTATTTTCCATTGCAGCTCTTATCAAGGAGGCTGTCTAATGTGGTAGCAGAACACTTCAATCCCTTAAGCCGGTTTTACAAAACTTCGCGTTTTTTGTTTCGCAAAACTGTCTTATTTAAGTTAATTAAGTGAAGTATAAGTCGTGACTATTTCGGTGAACGCTGCTCTTGTACTGTCACTCATATTTATATTGTCTCGTATATCTCAAACTGAATATAAACTGTCACCATTTAAGTATGTTGCAGAATAAAAATGTGAAAAAAAAGTTGTATCTTTGTGCCTCGCACAGTAAAATTTTATAACGAACTATCACCAGAAGTGTTTCCGGACCGATACAACCTGCAAACCTTTGAAAAAAACGTATTCCTTCTTAAAAGGCCGGCAACCCACCTGCAACTCTTCTGATGTTGCTAATGTCCATGGGCGGCGGTAGTTGCTTTCCATCAGGTAACCCGTTTGCTCGTTTGCCGCCCTATTTCATAGAAAAAAAATTTAAAACCTGTGTTAAACTCCGGCGTCTAAATATCGATGAAGATTCAGAAGTCTTTAGTTGAAAGTATGTAGAGTAAGATAGGCTACTTTTGAAAAACATCATGTTCTATAAAATTATTTAATGATATTTAGGGGACAGGCGACCAGTAGGAATACCTGGAATGCATGGATGGAAAGCAACTGCCTCCACAATGGAATGAAGTCGCAAGTGCGTTGCCGGCTTTTTATGCGGATATAGGGAATGGAAACAGGGATAGGGGGATTAGGGAAGTTGGGCCACCGGTAAACTCACTCACTGAACGAAACACAAAACAACGTCGTTTCACGCTAGTTTTCTATGATTGTTGTTGTTGTGATTTTCATGGCTCTCCCACGGCAATGAGCATGCGTATTATGTGCTAGAGATCGGAAAATGGTTCGAACCTGTACCCTCTCTGCGAACGTTTTACCCACAAGGCTACGGACGCTCTAAAACTATTTGCATGCTAACGCGATTTTCGGATTCCGTGCGAGCAAAGAAGCGAGCAAAAGCTAGTACTATCTATATACCTATGTAAACATGCATAATATTATTATTACAGTTTTGCAGTAAATACAAAATAACGGCTTATGTTTCTCACATGAACTTTCTCAGGGGGCCTATATTATTAAGGCAATTTTTATAATAATTTTGTGGCCGCCATCCAGTTTAATGGCGGCGTACTGGTGACTTATGGTGGGCATTGTTTATAACTGTACAGGCCGTTCACAATTATAACACCTTGGAGATTAAGATAATGATCCTTATGGCTTGGTATTAACTATTAAAATACAGTTAGAGGTAATAAGACTGGAGACGGAGCACCAGAGTTGCCGGCGGCCAGCCATCGACGTATGAGGACAGAGGTACGTATTACATCAGGTTCCAAGTTTAAAAAGTTCGAATTTCGAACAATAAAATACCTCTAGGTAAATTATTGATCCTAGTTATGCAAACAGGAACTAACCCACACATTGACAGAGAAAACAGCCATTTTCATGTTTTTGAGTTTTCCTAAAGCAAGGAAACATACTAATCGGAAGCGACCGACAGCCGCGACATAGATAATAATTGTACAATATTGAAATGTGACAACTACATATAAGGCGTAAGTCGCGGGCGTTTTGTATGGGCTTTCAGCCGCGAAATTTTGTATATTTCTTAGTTATTTTAAATAAAGTTTTTTAGTTATTTTAAACGATATTACATTATATAATAAAGTGTATGGATAGAAATATAATTTTTATGGAATTAATTCCTTATAGTAAGATATAAACCAAAAATTCGATAATCCTTTTTTGGAAATGAAAAAGTTTTGTTTAGAGAAAAATGTCAGATTGGTGCGATTACAGAGTCCATAAAAGGTTCATTTACGAAGGTTTACTGTTATCATTAACTCGATTTAAGCACAAGTGTGGATTGGTTCCTTTTTGCGCAACTAGGGCCAATTATAATGGGAATTAAAAAGCAGCCTACAGGCAGTGAAGTGTTTTTTATTGTAGGACTCTTTATTTTTACCGCCCCATGTACAGTCAGGAAAGCTGAAACAGGGCCAGATTGCGAATCTGAGTAAGTTGGTCGCGTCAGTGGGTGTCGGCATCCCGGGCGGAGGACAATCTTGCCGCCCGGGATGCCGATAATGCCCCGCCCTTAATTAGGCTTTTCAATTTAATTGTACAATCAGAGAAGTTGAAACAGATACGCATCGTGGGTCTAAGTATCGTGGGTCTAAGGTTGGGTTATGTCAAACCCAGCCGACAGATCATGCTCGCATGGAATTTACATATTCCGACCAAATGATGCAGGTCCGTCCACTGGCTCTCTTTCAATTATCCCCATTATACAATTCTTTATAAACAAGCGGAAATTATTACAAATATATTTTTTTTGGGTTTTTTTTCCGCCCGTGTATGTACCCTCATAAAATTTAATGTGTTACATTAAATCTAAGTTGAGAAAAAATAATAGCGCGAATAAGTGCGGACATGATTTAATTGTAAAGAATTTTTCGGCAGGAATCCTCATTATTATTTTGCAATTACGAAATAATGACTCCGACTTTAAAGTTGTGTTAGAAATATGAAATAGTATTACAAGTTTTTTAAATGTTCCTGGGTCGTGGATGTGTATTAAATATGTGTATCATATAATAAAAATATAAAATATATGTATAATATAAAAGTATTAAATATATTTCCGTTTTCTGGTACCTGTAACACAAGCCCCTCGGGTACTGAGAACGGGGCCAGTCTTACGTGGTGTGAAGCGTCCATAGATATTAATATTATTATATCAAGACATATGGCATTTGTCCACCGCTTAGTGTTAGTTTTTTATCTTTAGTATATTATTATATTTTTTAGTAATAAATGTAGTTTAATCAAGAGTGTTCAAACTTTAACTAAAATAATTTCAAAGATATATCAACATTAATGAATTTAACCTAATTTTCTTAACAGAATTATATATATTTGGTTTTCTGAAATTTGACATGTGAATGGTTCAGATTCACAAATTAGCCTGGCAGGACAACGTGTGTCGAGTCCGCTGGTAGTATTTATAATTCTTGAGTGCGTGTGTTGTCACTAAACTTCTCCCAAATGACTGGACTGATTTTCCTGAAATCTTTTGTATGTGTTCAAGGGGACTTAAGAATGGTTTAGATTCACAAACCTGGCAGAACTTGTCGGGTTTGCTAGTGTATACCTCATTAGGTAGTAGTTTAACGCCTCCGTTGTCTAGTGGTACGGAGCTAAGCTCTTGGCCCGGATGCCGTGAGTTAGATTTCCGCATTGGAAACATGTTATTTCCAAGTTTGATTAGGACAATGTAGGACTTGTCAGACAATCAGTGTCTGACAAGTTAGATGATCCGTGCGTCGGAGGGGAATCTCCCGTCGTCACCAGTCGTGTCAGTCATCCGTACCACTGGGTTATGAGTTATGACTTATGAGAGTAAAGGAAGAGAGAGTGCTCCTGTATACTGCGCACAGTAAAATTACTCCTGCGTAACACAGGCCTGATTTCTATGAAACCGGCCACCGGCACCGAAACTATTACAATTGGCTACAAACACGGAACCACTATGTTAGTATGCTAATCATGTGTTAATCCAATTCTCGGCTCTGATGTTGTTGACACGGCACAACGTAAAGTTTGGATGTTTTATGTTCATAATATTTGTACTACAGATATTTTGGTGGTATTTTTATCGAGTACTAGTTATAGCTCGCGACTATGTCTACGTGAAGCTATAAATTATCCCGTTTTTACAACTTTCATTACAGCTCAGCTCCTATTGGTCGTAGTGTGATTTTATATAGCCTATAACCTTCCTCGACAACTGGACTAACAAACAGATAATAATTTTTTAATTACGGCCAGTAGTTATTGAGATTAGCCCGTTCAAACAAACAAAAAAAACAAACTCTTCAGCTTGATATTATTAGTATAGATAAGCTAGAAGGCAAAATAATCCATAATGTTTTTTTTTCTTTCTTTGTTTGTCTTCTTAGAAAATATAGTGTCTTGAAGCCCCTCACTGACCCCTACAGAATACCAGTGCAACGGGGTTGCTTACTGCGTTTGCTGAGCTGGGGTCAATTTTTTGGCATCATACAGCATAATAATTCTATGTATCTGTGTTTTACTTTACTGTATGTATCTGTGCCGCATTATTACGTATTGTATGATGTTAAAAATAAATGTATTATTATGTATTCTTAAGGCATCGATCCAAACGGAGTGTACGTAATCCAAAGTGTTTCGCGATAGTCGACTACAACTTTCATATAATATTGAAAAGTTTTTTCTTATGTATATTCATGGAAAGCAGGTATTAGAAATGGACGGTATTAAGGCCAATTTGTTAAAAAAATAAATGCTACCATGTATGAGGTGGGTTCATAATTTCACCTGTAAACGTAAGTTTATATGGATTAGTGCCTCATTCAAATTTCCGTCTCAGTAAACATTTTTTACGGTTTGGATACTTTTAAACCAGGGCTTTACAACTTTTTTTCATGAAGCATCGCATTACACGTATTAGTGTGTTTTCTCACATTAAGGGCTTGTTGCAATGCTTACTGATAAGCGCCATATTGGCTATCCACAACTTATCTGACGCACAAAGTATGGAAAATCTGTCAAATACATTGCGGATAGCCCATCCGACACATATCAGGAAGCAGTGCTTCAGGCCCAACAACCGTATTTCTACTATAAGTAACTCATACTTGAGAATATAATATGCCTTGTAGCTGTCTAATTACCTCATTACTAGGCGTTGCCCGCGATTACGTCTGCGTGAAACTTTATAAATCATTCCGTCGTTTTTACAACATTTTTTATGACTGTTCGCTCCTATTGGTCGTAGCGTGATGTTGTATAGACTTATAGCCTTCCTCGATAAATAGACTAACCAACACAAAAATATGTTTTTAATTCCGGATAGTAGTTCCTGATCTTAGCGCGCTCAAACAAACAAACTCTTCAGCCTTAAATTATTAGTGTAGATATCGTCGCTTTATCATTTTTTAACTAACACATTTACAGGTAACTGTTTTAGTGCTGTTACCTCGTGCCTAGTGGTTGACAACACCAGCTCGAAACACAAGACAGAAACAAGTCATCAACATGTTATATGCATGAATTCTGTCCGCTTTGTCGGCGGCGCAGTCGGCAACTCGGCTGAGTAGCGTGAAAAGACAGCGTCGGAGGCCGACACGCCTTTCCTGTCGTCTCGCTAGCAAATTAATTCCACGACAAAGGATTCTACGCACGCTGATCATATCGAGCCTTTGTTCACCGGTGACGGGAAAATTATGCAATTTTTAAAAGCGAGGCAAAACTTTGCGACAGTTTAAGAAAAGGTTGGGAATCACTGCAAAATTATTTTTTTATAGACGTTTGGCAATAATTGATTTATTCACTAAAGTTTATTCACTGTAAGTTGACACAAGAATGCGAAATAAATTAATCCAAAGTCATTTTGATGCGCGAATACTCTGTCCACGTAATTACCACGTCAAGTTTCAACAACTAAGCTACATAGGCATGTTCATCTCGAAATAATCTACCGTAGAAAAACATCTACCGCCTTATTCATAAGAATATTTAAAGAGTGTTTGACTAGTCAAGGTACGATGTCCCTTTAATTGAAAACGTCACACGACAGACGGACAGCGAATTTTGATTAGTTAAACATTGCTTAAATATTTTTATGAATAAGGGGGCTAGTCTATATTACTTTCATTAAAGAATGTAGTAGCAGAAAGCGGAAGTTACTATTTTATTATTCTCTACAAAACTGGAAGGCACCGTAGTCTCGACGTTCAGAAAGTGTACTTTAAAGTACTTATTTTGAATAAAAGTTTTTCATTTGATTGAAAAGATGTAAATGTTAACTTTCATTTACGATGTACTAAAATTACTTTAAAGGAATTTTTGACAAAAATATTTGAATGCTCATTAAAAATACATAAAAAAATATGTCGTCTCTTTACGAGCATGTAAAATTTAAAATTAGTTAATTTTCGTCCAACATTGGAATTTTGTCTGGTGTTTGATATAATCGAAACGAAACACGTTTATAGTAAAAATAACTTTAGTAATAACCATTTTAGAGTACTAGTTCTTTTTAGCTTTTTACTACTTTTAGCTTTTGTAATCTTTGCCTTCTATAATCTGCTGATAGATTTCTCGGAATCCTCAAGAGGCGTCCATAAATTACATAAGGTGTTTTTTTTCTGCCTCTCCCTTTTCCTCTTGCAGATCTCTAAAATCCATAGAGCGAGTTCATGTACAAAAAAAAGTCTTGTTATATAAATAAAAAGTCTCAACGAATTGGTCACGTAAATATTCGGTTTAACGGAAGTTTAAAAACTGAAAACTGCGACTAGATTACGGAATAAACTCTGTATTATGTATAATAGAGGAAATCGAAAGAGAGCTAGTTGACGGACCTACGTCATTTGGTCGGAATATGTCAATTCCATGTAAGCCGTGGTCTGCCGGCTGAGTTTGACATAACCCGACAAATTTACTTAGATCCACGATCTTTTTCAACTTGTCTGATTGTACTTAAATGTACTATTATTTCATTTGAGAAATTATGTAACATCTCACCAAAATACCACATCCCTGTGGTCAACAGGTTGACTTCCTCACGACATCCATCCATCCATTTGCGAGTGCACGACTGCGCATAAACTGATACAAATGCACCTTACCACACCGCAGTGTGGTAAGGTGCGCAGGTGGTTATAATTACAGACAACTATAATATATAACAACAAGCATTTGCCTGTAGCTTTGCCGAAGCCAAATGTACCTACTATAGCTGAACTTGACACAAATCTTCATAGAAAATGTCAACATTTTTAAGAAAATCCATACCAACTTCATTTTATCCGAGCACAATTTAATTAATAATGCTTCAGGCTATCTACAACTTTTTCTCTTTTTGTCTCCATACAACGTCTGTCAAATTAATTATTAAATATGATAATTGAATACTCAATGAAAAGAAATGTTGGTGTATCCCCAAAATAGAGTGATGGGCATTTAAAAAAAAAAAAGACTAAAATTCAACATTGCAACACCATCAGAATTTTTTTTTCAGGCCCGTGCTTTAGCGAGAGCATAATTATGCTTCTGACCTACAAAAGACACTTTTATAGAGCAAAATATAGCAAAAGCATGCATTCGCAATATTGTAAGTTGCAACTTGCAATATCGCCAGGAAAGATGATCCTCATGATGTCGGAATGTAAAAAAGCCAAGAGTGTCATCTCTCACGATGGTGTCGGATATCGCTGGTCTCGACCGCAAGAGCCGTCAAGCGCGAAAACGATCATAATTACTATAGCAAACTATAAATATGTGCTGTAGAAGTTTTTACACTGGCAGTGAAGGACTTGCATGTTTATGCAGGTCACTTTATTTTGGCCACCTCCTACCTATGAAATTCGCTGTCTTCAAGCTGGTACGCTTGCTGCCCGAAGATTGGACTAGTTTTGACGGGATCTTTTTTGGCAGGTAGTTCATAAAACAAGGAGTAACTTAGGTTACTTTTAGACCGACCTTCGAAAAGGACCGCTAGTAAGAAATAAATGGTGCGATACTTTCTTAAAGAAACTTACGCGTACATACAAATTACGAAGTAGCAGCCTACAGTTAGCACGAGTATAGAAATTTTGGCAGTTTATCGGAATAAACTAACAGTTTCCTACCGTCACTAGCATGGCGATCGAAAAAAGAAAGTTTCTTTCTTATCTCGATTTCTTCCGTCATCGAAAGTATTTAGTAAAGTTTGGCGACTATTAGAATCTGTGGTACTATTACCGTTGCTATGAAGGGAGTTTCTGTCTTTTGTCGACATTGACACCTGAGCCGAGTAGTAACGTCATGCTCGATTATAAGAATTTTTCACATATAAAGAAACAGTCATCATCTTTCTCCGAAGTATCGACAAGGCAACGCTATGCTGATCTTTCTTTCTTATAGAAACGTCGTAGTCATTCTACATCTTTTCATCGAACTTACCATAATCTAAAGCTAATGCCAACGTGTAGCAGCCGCTATAAATTACTACGGAACACGGACGTAGGCTGTAATGGCACGCCGGTAGTATACACATGGCTTATTACTATGGAATTGAACCTTATGCGTATGTGTTAGAGGTGATGTTAGATGTAGAATGAATGCGAACGTTCTGTGCATCCCACGAGTGGGAGCCGCGACCGCGACGACCTCACCGCAGCCACGGAGTTTCCAGTACACCGGTAGGGGGATTTGGATTTATTTCTAAGGCTATTTTTTTTTCAATCCCTACTCACGATGCGATATTCGTCTCGGATTCGGGAACGTCAACGACAACTAATAAATGCCGCCACGCAAAGCATTGACCAATGACAGCACGTGGAGTTTCCGAATACGAGACGAACGGAAATCGTGAACCATCCTCAAAACACCATATTATCAGTGGGCTCATACTATACATAAAATAATAGTGACTTTGCTTCTAAATATCAATTTCAATGCTTTTTTTATTATATGTTCCACTCCAAACCAAGTTCGCTGCCGACCTTTTATGACGGAATAGGAATAGGGGATTAAAGAAGTTGGGCCAGCGGAAAATTCACTTACTGGACGAAACACAGCACAACGCCGTTTCACGCCGGTTTTTTGTTAGGTCGTGGTATTACTCCGGTCGAAATGGACGGCAATGAGCTTCCGCATTATGTACTTGAGATCGGAAAATGTCTCATTGGCACACGCCTCCACCGGGGTTTGAACCTGCACCCTCTGGAGTGCTAACCACTCTATATATATAACTGATATGTATAAACTGAAAAGTTTAGTTGGCTCTCCCAAGTGTTAGCTTTAGAACAAAGTATAATTTCGAAAAAATTAAATTTTTAAACTTATTAATTTCTATACAAGAACTATTTTCCACTTTTAATGCAATGAAGGCTAATGCCTATCATATTTCTTATTAGTAGATGTTACCTCCTTACCGATAACAGAGTACTTTTCGGTAGATCCTTCACACCTGTATCAGGGTAGTGTATAATGTATATATCATTGAACGCCTTCGCGGTCTAGTCGTACAGCCCCCCTAGACAAGTGTCAAGCGAGTATCGTTCACGATAATCACTTCGCGTGTTTTTGTATAGGATTGACATAGACTAACGAAAGTCACGTGATCACGTCGAGTTCGAATATGTCGATCCCATACAAAACAAACGAAGCAATTATCGTAAACGTTAATCGCTTGCCACTTTTCTAAAGGGGCTGAGCTCGGCTCTTCACCCGGGGATGGCGGGTTCGAATTCCGCGTTGGAAACATGTTATTTCCAAGTTTGGTTAGGACAATGCAGGCTGATCACCTGATTGTCTGTCAAGTAACATGGTCCATATGTCGGATGGACATGTAAAAAGTGCATTTAAAAGCCTGATCTCTCGCCAGTCGTGTCGGTCATCCGTCCCATTGGGTTAAGAGGGTAAAGGAAAAGAGAGTGCTCCTGTGTACTGCGCACACACTTGGGCACTATAAAATTACTCCTGCGTGACAACCCTGGTTTCTATGAAACGGGCCACCGTCACCGAAACCGGTATGGGGAATTACTCTTATATTATAGGGTAGTGTCTGTCTTGTCTCACGTACACGTAGATAAGCTTAAAGTAGGCACACCCGTTGGGGTTGAATGCCCGATGCCTCTACCGCCCCGGAGAATCCACCAGACCGGGGATGATTGGATAAAATGTATTTCCCCAACAAAAAAAAGTTAGCATCACCTTTAAGGTGTGAACATCCACCTCCTCATACCGGTATGCTGGTGGCGCGGGCGGCGCGTGCCTGGGAACCGGCGGCGCGCGCGCGTTCTCACGGCCCGTCTGACCTCCGCCCCCGCCCGTCCCCCGCACCCGCCCGCACCACCCCGCACCCGCCCGCGCACGACGCTCGCCACACTAGGGCTGCGGCATATCATTAAGTATGATATTGAAGCGTCAAACGAGCCGCCGAGTATTGATAGGTAGGTGTTGTTGCTAATCTTTTGTGTGGGTATCAATTCGTTGCTGGTTCAACGTCAGATAATTGCGAGAGCGTTGCCGCTTTAAATTGAGAGAATAGGGAATGGGAAGAAATAATTAAGGACATTGAGCCTGATGTAATCTAAAGCGTGAGCGTCATTTCACACCAATTTTCTATGTGACTAGTTTTTTTTTTCAGTGAAGCCGAGTCATTTGTGTGCTGTACGGTAAAGCGTTTCATTGAAAGTATTCCTACCACACAATAACTACAATGACCGAAATCACTTTGAATGCGCGTGTTGTTGCAGTCTTTTTATTAACTATTAATTTCGTTTTGCGGTCAACATAGCAGCAGTAGATTTCAACATTAAGGGACAGCTTTAGCACTTCTCGATAAGTTCCATATAGACAATTCACGAGTTATCTTAAGTTGCAGATAGACCATCCGACACTTGTCTAATATTGTAATTTACTACGAAATTAGATAGTCAACCACTATGTGGTCGTGTTGCACACAGCATGTATCTCCCATTGCAGTAATAGTGAAGTGATCTGTGCTTAAGTGATAAAAGCGTAGTTCTTAACTTCAAGTCGCAGGTTCGATTCTCGAGTTGAAATCATGTTCCATGGTATTTCCAAGTTTGGTTATGACAATGCGGGCTGATCACCTGATTGTCTGACGAGTAAGAAGATCCATGCGGCAATGGGCAAGTGAAAAATCGGTCCAGCGCCTGATTTAGTCAGTGGTGTCATTTGTCCATCTTAGGGTCTAGAGCAAAGGAAGTGAGAATGCTCTTGTATATTGTGCACCATCGTAACCGGTAAATGAATCCGACAACCATCACCGAAACCGGTGTGAATGTCATTATCATTTGTTCTATACTCTGTACCTGTTACACCAAGCGGCAGCCCTACCCGCTAGCATCGCTAACGTCTGGCACACCGCCTCAATTAGCCAACATTAGGATCGGCGTTACACACGAATTATATTCACATCAGTGATATCGATAATCTACTTTCGTGACTTTCACCAATTCTGAGACGATTGTAAAACGTTAATATGTGCTATGTTCTTTTGGTGTAAGCGTGACTCGTCAATTGTAGTTTAATATCAGGAGGCCTAAAAAGGTCGTAATAGAAATAAATGCAAAGGAATTACTCTGCAATTTGTTTTATTACATTTTGTTAAAAGAATCGAATGGTTTGATAAAATAGTTATTTCAAAATCAACTTTTATGAATTGTAAAATTACAGGAAAAAATACAAAATGAATTCCTCTTAGCAATATTGCAAAGTGACCTTTTTAGGTCCCATGAACTCAATAACAATACCTAATTTTCTTGCTTGCACTGGTTTTGGATAGGCATTTGGTATCATTAATTTTTTTAAGACTATGTAGATGGGTCCTCTCCATAATTGACTGTTATAGCTGCCGTGATCGTGTAGAAGGCCCGCTAAAGTCTCTGCTCGCCGATTATCGTCGTCGATCGCCTTTGATCGCCGATTATAAAGAGTTCCCATAAAATCGGGCATATAATACAACCCACAATTATAGGACAGTTAAAATTATTTCATTTTAAATTTGTATCTCCTGTGTCGCCAGGATCGACAGCGGTATACAACCACGAAAACCTTTTGATATGATCTCAGGGAGCCCGAGGGACGTGCTAAAGCTGTCTTGGGACCCGCAACGAAATTAATCAGAAGAAAATTAGGAGGAGTACTTCCTCCCAGTTTTTTCGTCCCCATCCAAAGCGAGAGACAACACAATGTTGCAATGACCGAAATTCAAAGAACTAAAGGGGAAGCACCACTGGAATAATTATTATGACTGCTAAGCTAGATCTTAGTCATATTTGAATTAATTGTTAGATTGTTTCCAGTAAAAATTGTAACAAAAACACTTAAATTATTTCATTTCAGAAGTAATCTATTGTTTGCTCTTCCCTGTTCTTCTCAAACGGCTTGAGGGAAATAGAATGGTGAACAATTTAATAAATTCTTCCTATTTTTTTGTTAAATGTTGGCTTGACACCTACTTATTGTAATATTGCAATAAATTATTCTGCTAATCTCGTGCAGAATTTATCACCACAAGATTTTACTGCCCTATAAGACCAAAATGGGGTATTTTAAGCTTGAAAGGGGTACTTTATACATCAATTAGTGGAGTGGAGTTATCGCGGTGCAAATAAGTATTTTTTTTTCTTTTTTTAAGGCGCGAATGCAATTCCGCTGTTTATGGCGAAATGCGGCCTTCTTTATTACCCCAGCAATGCTTTACTGACGTTGATATACACAACTCACCTTTTATTACTCGAGTATTTCGATTTTACTAATTAATATTGCGGGGCATCGACCTGTGATATGAAGCCATTATGGTATCGGGGTCTTATACACCCCCGACGAAGAACGAGGTGTGCTAAAGTCGGAAAAAGTTTACATGTTTTTATAGTTACTATAAATTCTTTATTGGATTCACATCTCTCTACAATTAAGTTAATTATTATAGTTATTGCACAGGAAAAATACTCGTCATAAAAATATCGACCGATATTGTATTAATTTATCACAAGGGAAATGCAAAACAGATACTTCAAATGATCAATTCGATTCTTCTTTTTACAAGCTCATAGTTTATTCGTTTGCGTATGAATGCTATCATTCATCGTGTACAAGAGCTTGCAAATTCAAAGGGGCGCCGCCGTCGGTGTATAATTGCTACGTTTCAAGTTAATTTGCCTTTGTCGGGACCCTTATTCTAGCGATATAAGGATCATTCTAGGATCTTTGAGATGAACGCTGAATGGACTGTAAACATTCGCAGTAAATCTATCTGACGGAGGTCTCTACGTGCTCTACCGTACATAGAGTAGGGGAATTTGCCTCGACTAAAGGCGAGATCGCTCACCACGTGACACTTTATATAGGAGGCCACCAAAACCAGAGCGACACAATCCACTTTTTTTTTCTTTCTACTTTTTTCTTCAAAATGGCTATTAGGTAAATTCTATTTTGTACGAAACTCCTTCACGTTCACTATATTAAAACCCCTTTAGCAAAAATTTTTACTAAAAAATCAGTTGTCTGTAAAGTCGGTTTACAGACGATAGTTGAACGTCTTAAGAAAATACTAATGTAATGGTAGCATTTTAAAAAAAAAAAAATTCAATTTCATTTGTTTAATAGATTTGTATGTTCCGCGCTCTCGCTTGCACTCCAAGCCTTAAACGGAACGCC
>JAOTAV010068147.1:0-13868 GCA_026546445.1 Cyclargus thomasi | reverse complement strand
CGATGAAGCGAAATTTTATTAGCGGGTCCCGACTTCGGAGTTAGAAGTACCACTTCTCTACATAGGTATATAAAATGCTGCTATCGAGTCCTTGTTATTTATTGAAAGTTACATTAAATTACTGTACATCTACGCCGAACATGAAGTGTTAAGCATAGCGGTAATATGTATCCGATTTTACGAAACAAATTCTAAAAATTTACATGTTTCCATAAGAAGTAGAAAAAGAATTAGTTACTTTAATCACATTATGACGTCATACGTTGGTGACGTCACGTTATGGAGCTCGTTCGGATAAGAGTCTGATATGATCACCGCCGGCGGCTAGCGGCTAATACGAACGGGTATATCTAAACTTATTAAAACTTTCCCTCCACGTGACGGTAAAGAGGCTCCGTATTTTGTCCCCGGGCTAGCGCGCTAGTATAATGTACCCGATACGACTTGTCAGCCACATTGTACTAACACTAACTAACATCGACTAACACTATGGATGAAAATCTGAAATAAATATAATAATATTGAATTTGTACTAGATGATAGGTGATGTTTCGTAACAATTTTTAATGTAGTTGCAGCATTGTTAGAATTTCGTGTAACTTAATTTTACTTGTTACAGACACTTTTTAGAAGGTTACATTTATTTTGCGTTTACGGGTCAATTTTGTGTCCCAAGGGTAGACTGCGGGCCCATCAGTACCAAGTACCGGGACAAAAGAGACAGTCTCCCTCAAAGCGGGACGTATGGTCACTCTGTGTTTATACTGAAATCAAGTGGATAAGGTTTTCGGTACAAATGAATACTCGTAGGTAAATAGCGCGGTAAACTGAGAGAGGGGACCTCACAGAACGTACACTAAAAGTGATCACTTCAGTATATTCGTCTCCCCCTCCCTCCCCTCCCCCTATCCCCCCGCGCGGAAGTGTAAAGGTTGTAGAGACCACCGGCCCGCGCTCGGCCAATCATCGAATTCGCCACTTTAGCTAGCCACTATTACGATGAACATAGAGGTGTGATTCGCGCGGCACGACCGATGTGCATTTGAATTTCAGATGGAGGGTCTGGATCGCTGCCAGCTTTTGCGGCAATATTTTTTTCAGTACATTTACAGATTGGGCGCTGGGCGCCGATAGAGACGATGGAAAAACAATGAGTCCGACGTTTTCCCAATAAAAATGATAATTGTGTAATGGAGGGAATCGTAGCTCCCCCCCGCACCGCCCCCGCACCGCCCCGCACCATCCATTCTCCTTATCAGTTTGTGAAGTGTTTCTACTAACCCCCCTAGTTTTTATTGTTATGTCCGCCGTTACTTATAGCTAATCGTTTATTCTCTATCAAGAGACACGATTACACGTCGTTTATATGCAACTTTTATCTTTCATGGGCGATACTTTCTGAATATTGTTTTATATGTTTGTCAGTTTGTTTATGCTAAGCGTCAGTTTAACATCTGTCAAGCAATACGGACGTTATAACGGGGCCCTGAAATTAACAATCGCTCGCACGGATTGCTGCGCAGCGCGGCGGAGACGTTAAGTTTATGAGGGGTTACTGTCGCGGAGACAAATCACGGCCTTCGTCAAGTGTGGAGGGTCGTAAAACATTTACTGCCCGACTGTCACTCGGCCCTCAGTCCTCGGGACTCCGGATGTCACACTAATATCATGAGTATATTTGGTTATTTTTCTTATTGCACTCAAATATCTAGGCCTAGGGGCCGAAAAGTACCGAGCTGAGTACAGATACTAAGGAAATACATTTCGCAGAAAAATGTACCGCCCTCACGGGGGTTCCTTTTTAGTGCACTAGATCACGAGATACTCAGAGTATCGAATATTTTTATTTCCTTCACGAAGTTAGTAAAGTTACTGGTAGAGTGTATACGTGTAGTGTGGAGTGTGGGTGGAGTTTGTCAAAGTTGGAGCTCAACGAAAAGTGCAACGGAGCTGCAACTTCGGAACTGAGATGCACGTGACGGGGTTACCGCACAGCTAACCTGACTTATACAAATATTTCAGTTTGTTTGAATTAAAAATATTAAATGTCTTAATAGAGCGCAAAACATCGCAAAAACTAGAAGTCCGTAGAAGCAAACGAGTTTTCTCTCGGGACTCCCTGTCTCTCGACCGCGTACTTAGGGACATTTCACATTTACCTACTAAACTGTTTTATTTGTTATGTTTTAATGTACAGAGCTGCAGGTAGCCATTATCAGCTTTCAGTAATAAAAGGGTTACGCCGATACCCGTTATTCCAGTATGTTATTTAGGAAGTCTAGATTGTAGAAGTCAACATTCGCAACAAGCTATTATATAGTTTATGAAAATATTAGATCAATATAGTTTAGACTGAATGTTCTGGTGTCAACATGCTCCTCGCTTTTGCGATATAATCGAATGAAACTGTAACGAAATATTTTATGAAAAGCTTTTATGATATCAGGAAGAAAAACAGGAGACAGGGGAAGCCAAAACACTGAAATATGTAACGCAAACTTCGCTAGCAACGTTTCGCCAAATATTTACCCGCGGTGGGGTAATAGAGGGGGGGAGGGACGGTTGTCAACAACTCGTATACAAACAGACAAACAATTATCTAATAAATATGAATGCTTCAAACGCTTCGATCTGCCGGAAACTGCACACCAAATATTGACAAATTATGAGCAACCAACTGGGTAATATTTCATTTCAGGTATTGAAAGAGATGCGTTTATTTTGAACTTTAGTTTTTAAGGCAACGACGTTATAGAATGTAATATTGTAAAATTAGTAACTTGCAGTAAAACTAGCCTTAGTCTCTCCTTATTGTTGAATCAAGTAAAGCATTACACAACATGCATAGAGATAATAGAGCGGGCTATCTGATTGTTACTAAGTATAATCCAGCGGACTGCAACTGGTGCGGGCGTAGCAGGCGGCAGCTAGCAGGCGGCCTGACCCGTGTTTTATCAGATTTGGCCGAGCTTCAGCGGCCATTATTGATTTTCATACACAATATCCAGCCAACTCTATCATGGTGCATTAAGTAATGAATGCAATCATCGTCAGCCCCGACCCGCTTGGCCGACTCCTGCGATATATCTATATATTATATATAACAACGCCCATGATTCAATGATTCAATGCCCATTGGGAATCCCTTTTCGATTAATTTCTTAATTTATGCAAACTGTTGGAGCAGTCTGCACCGAACGGGGTTTTGAGTATCGCTTTCTAACTGACGACAGACATGAAAGATGACAACCGTCTTCAGGAAAATGGGTATAGCCTTGAGAATGTCGGATGGAACGATGTATGTTCCAAAACCCATCGCCTCCAAATCCAAAGAAATCCGTTTAGTTTGATGTATTGTTATATAAAGGTTTATAAGACGATAGATGGAAACGTAAAGAGCAACTGTAGATAACTTATATACATCCACAAGCATATGTGCAGGACGAACATTATGTTGTTCTACGATCATTGAACAAGTTGCAAATACCGCTCGATGCTGCTATTCCTTCATATCTATCTATCTATATATATCCTTTTTATACAAATACGAAACAAAGACGGAAAAAATTCTAAGATCTGTTTTCATGTCACCGATTTTCATGGTTATTGATTCGTTATTGCATTTGTGTGTGTTTAACAGAATACGTTTTAAAACAATGAAATCTTTTCTAATGCCGGAAAACCATTATTTAATTTCTACTGTACGTCACTGGTAACACTGTTGGGCACAACTAGTAAAAAAATAAACAAATAATTTTGTTTATTTATTACTTTCTTCTAATATGTTCGCTCGTGTGGAATTTAAGAATTGCCCAAAAATACGAATATTTTTAGGACATGACGTTTTTCCCATACCGAAAGTAGCCTATGTTACTCTCCAACTAAGCATATGAGAAAAATCAAGTGGATTGGTTCCTACATTATGCGAAAGAAGAAAAAAGAAACAAACACAATTTAAATTTATAATATTAGTATGGATAACATTGAGTACGGGAAGTTTTATAAGTATGGAGTCTACTTAATATTCATAATATCTATACGAGAAAGAAAAATATATTAGAAGCGATATTAATACAATTATTATTATTTAGAATCGCTGTGTGACGATGTGTGTGAGATGATGTCTGAGTGTGTGTGTAAGTGTGATGATGTTTATACACGAGTCAACATAAACCAATTATAACTCCAACGTGTACACAAAATAAGTCAATTAACGAAATTAAATTACTCTCCTGCCGCCAGTTCCAGTAGAATTTTATTCGTTTTCAACAATACAATATAACATTTTATTGGACGCTATACACTGCCATAATTTGAGGATTTTTATGTTATAATAAGTAAATTGTTCCACGTGCCATAATACGGAAATGAAACAATTAATTAACGCTTAATTTCAATGAAAAGTAAATTTTTATTAAATGTAAATTATTATGGTATATTCTAATTAACAATATAACTGGATATGAAGTCGGGAACTTAGTGCCAAAATTCATTTACCACTAGAGAACCATCCATACAGACAGACAGGCACTTGTTTATCTATAATATTAGTCGGTATGGCTTGCTATGTCCTTTATAAAACTTATGCTTGTCCTCACTTCTGCTTAAACCTATGCCAATCCCAACGTACAAAATCGTATGAGCTTCTATTAACATAAAGGGTTGTCCCTGGCTTTGATATAATAGTTGATGTTGACTTCATATTTTTTGATGAGTTATTTTCATATTTTTTGTTTGGCAATTTTATAACCAAGCGATAAAGAATTAAAGAATGCGTGCTGGCTAAGTTCTCAAGTCAAAAATCGTCCGGGAGGTTAGTGGTTACGCGGGTGCGAGAGGAGGGTGGGGGTGTGCTGGGGGGGTGAACTGTCATGTCCACGACTGTTTGATCTCTACAAACAACGTTTCCCTCGTATTTTTGTCAGTTGGGTTTCATTGTTGATTTTAAAAAGGAGCAGAACCTAAACCTACAATCTGTTCAGCTCTCTCACAAGGTCCGACTCTCGTGCCTCTATAGATAGGATCACTATGAACTATCATCAACATCCCCCTTGCGGCTTACAACTAATATCTTATTTTAATCGGCCTACTCCCTAGGATATTTAGGTCAACGACAAAGAATTCGTCGAAGCATATGTGGCGTAATAAATGTATATTAATGTTTGTTCCTCATTTAGTAATTGACGAGAAAAGTAAAAGGTCATGCAGCTAATATTGAAGTTTAATACAACACAGCAATGTACAATTTAATTCAATTTTATGACCGGTTTGCTTCTGATTTTAATTTATGTAAACAAGTTAAATTTTCAAAAACAAAAAAACCCGTAAAACTAAACTGTAGAGCCCGTGTTGCAAATTAAGCGATGCAATATTCGAATTTGCCGCCAAAAATTCGCCATGTTGTTTTTTTAATATTTTGATATAAGTATCTAGTGTCATTTTACAGTAAACACAAATCTAACGACACCTCTCAACCCAAAATCCATCAAGCCGTTTAGGGTACACAGCGTGCCAAACAATTATACATGCATACATACTCTCGAAAAATAGAATCGTCCCTAATCGCAGCCCCGACGACGTCATTTAACTTATCAGTAGCATTGATTTGGGGACAGTGCTATAATGCGAAGTAGTCAAATTATTATGATAATAGACTAAAAGTTATACAGATTAACAGAAAAATCTCTGAATTCTATTGAGAAATGAGTAAGGCATTAGCGATTTAATTTTTCTACCCATCTCTTTTAGTATAAACTTTGTATGCAGCTTATACAGGGTGTAACAAAAGTAATTGATAATAGTTTAAGGTTTGTATGTGTTCCTTATATAGAGTTCACTGTGTACACTGTATACGGCACACATACAAACCAGTAGCAGTGCTGAAAGTGATTTTTTTTTGTGATTTTTATGGGCACGCGCCCCGGCGACATGAGTTGGCCTATGCAAATGAGAAAAAAAATCGCCTTCAGTACTGCTACTTTTACAGTGAACTCTGTATAAGGAACAAACTCTGACGTATTATCACTTACTTTTGTAACACCCTGTAGACTTTGACGTCACAATCAATATCGGATCTCTCTTTATAACTTGACTACTTTAAATGTTTACTAACCTTTGTTGTTTTCAATAAAAAAAACTGATGGGACTACATCGTTTTTCAACAACGATAGATTAAAGTTCGCATAGGGCTTCAACAAACTTGCCTTCAAAAAAGAGTAGAGTAAGCTCGTGAACGCTAGTTTAAGAAATCCAAAATCCCATCTCGTAATCACGCAGCCAGAAACCGCAGTACTCCCGACGTGCCGCGTGACGCATCGTCACGCCCTAATTACACTCGCTTCCTCTGGATCCTTTCCATTTCCTCGTAATTTATTATTTTCCTTTCCTCATATTCTTTTGTTTTTCACACACGAGGCACCGACCTATAACGGCATAATATAGCAGCGACGAAGATTCGCTCTCACGTCCGCGATAGCGCGAGTCGCTGCATTATAGAAACGATTATTGTTGTAAATATTCACAAAGGTTTAATATCTGCGCTATCCGATCTCTCCGTAGGAATCAAATTAAAGTCTAATCGTGAATTCAATTTAAATATTCATCGCAGGCAGCTTTTATTAGCTCTGAATTCTTCATATTTAAGATCATTTTTTCATTAAAGCTTGTGGAGGGCTAAAAAAGACACTAAAATAAATCTGAAGTGAAATAATGTCAATAAAAGTAATAATTACATCGTAACTCGTACCGGTGTAGTATGTGTGTCGTGTCGTAGGGTCGTGGTGTCGCGTGTTGTAAGGAGACGCGCAATCTAGTTACCGCGCTCGTTAGCAGGCGGCTCGCGACGTAATCCGGTTATCCGGTTACCGGAGCCGGGTGTGCCCCGGGCGCCGGTAGAGACGGATACAATACGGAGGTGTCGGGTGCAGCTTGCATTTTATTTTATACGCGACATGTTGCTGCTAAATAATTAACGTACTCGTTCTTGTTGAAATTTAAGCTTCAGGCGCACTCGCGCCCTGCTGGATTGCTCTGAATAATCACTTGTTTTAATATCACGTTTTTTCTGTTTCGCAATATTAAAAAATAGCTCTTAGGGGTATGACGCAAGTCGCAACTTAAAACTTCATTTTTTAACACAATATGAAAAAATAAATTGAGTTAAGATCGGTTTTAAACTAGTTTTTAGTTTCGGAAACATCCGTTAGACATCTGCAATCTCTTAATTACACGTTACAGATAAAATCTTATATCTCACACTATTTTAATTTTTTATTACTCATCGTTCATCAAAGAGTACATGAATTCTTTCCAGTTACAAAGCAGTCAACAACTCATCTGAACCGCACCTCTGACCTCATGGAGTAAACAATAAATATATACTTCAATTCTAGAAATATTATATACTAGCTTTTGCTCGTAGCCGCACTAGCGTAGTAGTAAGTTTTGTAACAATTAAATTTTTTCAATGAAAAGGGATTTTCTTTAAAACTAAAAGTAGCCTATGCTACTCTCCAACTTTTCTCTACTCTTCAACTAAGTTTATGCCAAAAATGAAGTGCATTGTTTGCTTCGTCAGGACATGAAGGAAGGAAAAACTAATAAACAAAAACACTTTCCCATTTGTAATATTAGTAAGGACCCAACAAGCGCTCTCATGTCAATGATGTTGAAGTAATGAAGGGCTACAATACATCACAAATATATTCCCAGTCACGTGTAAAACGAGAACACAGCACCAGCTTACAGCATTATGCATGCAGCTCAAGAATTCTATCAGTCACAGCTCTCAAAAGGCCATAAATTGTGGAATAAATGATTCCGTTTCGCACCCACCTGTCGCCTCCTCGCCCCTCCCCCGCTCCCCCACCCCGGCGAGCCCTGACACAAACACAGATTCCATTGCAGCGGAAAGTGATTGAACGTCTCCCGGATATCCGGTGGTTATGCTGGTTCAGTCAACGTCCGCACCAGCCCCGCCGCGCTCCGCCCGGTCAAGTCGATCACTGCCACATTAAAATGTAAACCACACCTAATGCCGAGATCGAAGTTCAACTTACACCGGATTTATGAACTCCCAAATAAGTTAGACGATCTGCAGTTGAAACATTTTAGTTTAGAAGGAAATCTAAGTTTACAACGTTCTAGAGCTAGTTCAGAGGTTTACAGTCTTAATGTTTAGGAAATAATATCCATACTTATATTATAAAGACGAAAGTATGTAGGTATTTTATTAGTCTGTTACCCGTTCACACCCAAACGATTGAAAGGTGTTACCTAAATTTCGTATCGAGATACTTTGAGTCCTGGGAAAGAATATTTTTTATTGGTATTTAATTTATTTATTGGTAATTTTTTTCCGGAAAATTTGTCTCCTCCAAAATTTGTTTGGGGAACGCGGCACCGGAGTTTCAGACGTCATTCAGTGTGTATTTGAATAATACACAAATAAATGACTAATAAACGCAATAAATGAAGCGAAGCGAACTAGGCTTAAAGATCTGTTTTTCCATAGAAACTTCAAGTGAACTAATCTGAACAATTTTATTTCCGAATGGATAATTCGATTATACTATAGGTTGCCCTGTGATCGAAATAAGACATCATAAATACTTAAGTCTATCGTGTAGAGGAGATTTCAAAATATAATCTATTCTCGATTCAATCGCAGACTTCAACCACGTATTTCGTGTATGATTATCGTGTCATATCAAAATATAAATGCGTATTGTAGTGTGCGGATCGTTTAAATTATTAAATATATGCAACACTAAAACATATTTTAAAATAATATTAGTATTCCACGCTCCTCGTCCGTGTCAACTGCAACTGATAAATTTCATGCTTTTAAATCTACGTCTTTCGTAAAAAGGGATACAAAGATTTTCACTCGCGTATTAATTTTGAGATTACAAAATTATAGTGTCCGCAAAACGACCTGTATTTGATATCACTCTGGAGAGCTAAGTCTAGACAAAGGCTAAAGATATCGCCCGCAAGTCCTAGAGCTCTAGACAAAGGCGCCGACGCCGGGAGGTGACCGCGCACAGAGGTGATGCCCTCAATTCAAATAAAGATAAAATAAAAAAGTCCTTTATTTATTACGCTTTACAAAAAAGTTTAACAAAAATAAAAAGTAAATATAGTATTTATTAAAGAACCCCTTATTCGAACGTGAAGGCCTCCTACAGAGTTTGCCGACTGTCTTATTATGTTTAACATAATCTGTTTGTCGGCCACTTGTTCAACATCGTTGCGTCTGTCTTTTTTTCTTCGAATATAAGAAGAGTAGTTGCGCGTTTTCGGACTTTTAAGAAGAAATATCCAATAAGGTAAGCTAAGTGGAGGGGAGTGGGACCACTCACTCGACGGAACTCAGCGCTAGCGGTATTTTACGCCAGATTTTTTGTGGGGCAGTGGTATTCCTCCGGTTGAACTAAGCAAGGTTCTCCCACAACTATCTCGTAAATTTTAAGGCCCCTAATGATAGTTAGCGCTTAAGACTAAGAGCAAGATAAAAACATTCGGAATGAAAACAGCATCTCAAAATTTTTGAGCATTATTTTTTTCATGATAAGGGGCAAGCGAGCACACGCGCTACCTGATGGAAAGCAACTGCCATCGCCCTTGGACACTCTCAACGTTGGGCCACCGGTAAACTCGCTCACTTAACGAAACACAGCACAACGCCGTTTCACGCCAGTTTTCTGTAAGTCCGTGGTATCACTCCGGCCGAGCCGGCCCATTCGCGTCGAAGCATGTCTCTCCCACGGCAATGAGCATCCGCATTATGTACTTGAGATCCGAAGAGTTTGATTGGTACACGCCTCCACCGGGGTTTGAACCTGCACCCTCTCGAGTGCGAATCAAAGGTCTTACCTATTAGACTACGGATGCTCCTAAAAGCATGCTCTCAAGTACTCAGCGCTGACTATAATCACGGGCCTTAATGTCAGCTGTCCGTTCCGCTCGAGTCCCGTTACACCTAAGACGTTATAGTTGACCTCGGGCTGTGACTTTGCCGTTACACTAACATCTTGAGACATCGCACCGCGTCACTAGTTTGCCCCTGACTACATACTGTGAAAAACTGTAAGGTTTAAATGTAATACTGTCATCAAGTTTATTTATAGCTACTACGTGCCTAATAATAATCATAGCTCCCACACCGATTTCGGTGACGGAGGCCGGTTTCACTGATATTAGGCCTGTTACGCTGGAGTAATTTTATAGTACCCAAGTGTGTGGGAATGAACGTGGTGGACAAAGGAAGATCTTCCGACCGAGAGAGGTGTTATACTATATCATTATCATATATCAGGCCGAAGCCTACGTGTCACATTTCAGCTGTCGTATATATACCGCCGTGTTTCGAAGACTTCGATAGCGTGATGCAGGATTATAACGCTTAATGTGGGTACCGCCACAAGTGTGTGCGCAGTACACAAGAGCGCTCTCTATTTATTCTCATAACCCAGTGGAACGGATGACCGACCCGACTGGCGAGAGATCAGGCGCAGGACCGACTTTTACATGGCCATCCGACGCTTGGATCATACTACGTACATATTATACGAGTATGAGTGTGTGTTGAAGCAAGCAAGATTGTCAAATTGTAATCTTTGGAAGTCGGTTGAAGTAATTACTTGAGAGCAAAGGCAATTGAGAGTAATTTTGATTTATCCTGCGCGAGCGGTATTAATATAGCCTTACAACCTTGTTAATTTATAGCACACGTCTTGACGATTCTCAGAAAACATAATTCGACGCGACTCCAAACTGTTCAAGGACAAAGCGATATTGTGAACTCTTCGCGCAGACACTCTTAACATTTGCTTTATTAAAATTGAGTAATCACTCTCGAGCTTCGCATTACAGAAACCCGACGTGCTGAGGTTAATTCTGGACACTTTTCTGTTTTTAACTCTTTAAAAGAAACTTAGTACCCGCTTAGACAGATAATATTTTTAAAATTATTTTCTTAACACTCAAATTAAAAGTTTAATAGTCATGAAATATAAATAGCCGTTTAGCGATGATTTTTTGTGATTGTGAAGTGATTAGCAAAGATTTTTTTTTTCAATTTACATTTGACTCAATATCAGGGGTGACCCAGACGTCATATAAAAATGATTCGGGTTTTTCAGAACGCATTAACCGATTTCGGCAGTTTTGCATTCGTTGGAAAGTTTTGGGCTCCGTAAGGTTTATAGCAAAGAAAGTTCAGAAAACATTTTCAAGGAAAAGCAGGAAAATAATAATTCCTATTCTTTTTACCTCGCGGATGGAGTCGCGGGCGACAGCTAGTCGCATTTAAATGAAGTATAATTATCCTATAGATATTTGTGCTGCCCAACTTACTACAAGTGTTTCGAGTCCCCGAGGGTTTGTGGGCCAACTACAAAGGTGTTTGTGTTCGATGCCGGTTCGGGAATACTCAAACCTCCACTAAATAACGTACAACTCACGACTCTCAAAGGAATAATCCTTTGATGACGGCGCACACATTATCATTGTAAATTAATATTTGCTCCACATCTGACTTGTCTATTCGCTATGATCTGCTAGCTAATTCCACAGAGTAACGTTAAAATTAGTCTCCGAATATTCAGAACCATATCAGCTTAAGTATTATAGTCTCGACTCTTCTAAAAGTGGTAAATGTTCGAATGCAAATGACAAAACATTTGTACGCCGGGAAGGGGAGGGAGGAGGGAGGGAACATTCGTGCCCCGGTCGTACATTACAATGCATTTTATATTGCAGCCGAAGATATCCCGGGCATTATTAGAGGCTGTGGGATCGTACAATACTCTGCATTCACGATGAGTTCGCCATATGATTATAACGTATTGCCGTTTAGAACCTCCGTTGAAGTGGCGGTTCTATTTAATTGTCTTTACCGGTTTACAGGTGTAATCTGTAACGGGCGCTCCGTAAACTCCCAGTCGATGGTAATCCAATAACAATGATTTATCGACTGCCGCCACCGCAGACCGCCGCAGCGCGCCGGACCAACTTTAGAACTCCAACTTCGTGACGTCATTACCCTCTTCCCCCCCTCTTCCCCGAAGAGATTGATTCAATAAGCAAGGGTTCATTAATCAGCTGGTGCGAGCGTTCTGTTTCCGCACAATTTGGCGCCGACGTAATGTTAATATTCATACGTAAAGTCGTATATGACTCGTCGTATATCACGTTAAGATATGCATACATTCACAGACTTCCTGAAACATTGTCCGTCTCATGCTTTAAATATATTCGCTAAATTGAGATTTGAAACTCTATTTTAAAGTGTTTTTTGTTACATTAATGTCGTTCTAAGAAATACCAACTTGTAAGTTCTTTGGTGTTAATTAGCGTAATGTCGGGTATTAGCAAATTCGCTAATAACATTCTCTGGTCAGACCTGCTTGACGAGGGTCAGCTCACCTCCAGCGGCTGTTTTGCTGTCGAGAGCTCGACGATTCTAACACAAACAACGATCCAAATAAATCTAGAATATTGTTTTTTCTGTTACAGTAATCACAATTTGTTGCTTCTCCCGTAATAAAAGTTGCCGAGAGTGGGACAACAATATTTGTTTTAATTGTATCGTAAAAGTTGGATAGCTATAATTAATGATCGTGTAAAAAGGTCTGCTCATAATACAGAGTAAATTAGCGGCGGCGAAGTTTTGTAAAGCGGTGTTGCTCAAGTTCTGTTCCCCCCTCCCCCTCTCCCCGGACAATCCCGGATCCTGGATAAAGCCCGGACACCTTTAAAACAGATCCGGCGCAACTTTGGAAGTCTCGTCAACGGAAAATATCTCTGAAACGAATTATTTATAATGTCATTTTACGAAGGAATAAAATCTAGAAGGCTGTTGCACTATTTGGGCGTGTTTGACTAATATAATAGGACTATTTCGACTTAACCTTTCCTTTTCCTAACCCTTGCGACCTAAGTAGAGGGCTGTAGCGTGTTGCGCGGTATGCGGCATGAGCAGGCCGGTGTCGGCGGCGGCGGGTGTCGGCGGCTGCCGGTGTCGGCGCGGCAATTCCGCTTAATCCAATTCACAGAGGGAGTAGGTAATCCTGTATCACACGACTGGCTAATTTTAATATCCCATTAAAAGTTTGCGCGGCCGGCCGCCCCACCGCCCTACCCCACCTCGGCGCCTCACCCCGCCCGCCCTACGCCGCCCTAGCTCGGACCGGTTATGAAATTCAAATAGTCGCTTATAATTCAGCTCGTCTACGCATGTGATCACGCCCCGCTATATTAACGATAATAACTAAACCGACTACAAAAATACTCTGGAAACGCGAGCTAATTATAATACGCTAAATTAAATTCTCGCGGAAATTTTAGCGCGAGTTGAAACTTCGAAGGAGCTCTAATTAAGAAGTTTCAATAATTCCTCGACTCAGTTCAGTGACTGTAGACTCGAAGTTCATTTTCACTCGAATATAATGAGATAGAATTGTGACACCACGCCGGTATACAAAGTCGAACGTGTATAATTTGGACCAGTACTTATAAGTGCGATGTGATATTAATTAAACCGCGTCATAATGTTATAGCGGGCTCTCTGCCTGGCAGCCGGCGGACGCGTCGTCGTCACGCCCTCGTGTCGCAAGCCAACAGACGTGAAACATAATATCTGGTCAGGGCAAAGTTTGTGTCCACTTGTCATGTACTTTTAGTTTGAACTGACGCACAATACAAAAAGACAATTTCATTTCTAACTTTAACACAATGGTGCGGGTTTATGTTTAAACAATTTTATTTGTATAAGGTGTTTATATTTTGTTAACCGACTTTCAAAAAACGAGGAGGTTATATGTTCGGCTGTGGATATTTTTTTTTTTTTTTTTTTTTTTTTTTTT